>JAZGTJ010006366.1:3505-25103 GCA_036877575.1 Botia almorhae | reverse complement strand
ACAGTGTGAAGAATTCCGAACACAGTTTTTATTTGACAGCCCTACGATACTCAAGGAACTTCTTCCCGAGATAAAGAAACCTCACTCCATCAACCTCAGGGAAATTGCGGGTGATAAATGGAACACAACCACATCTGAAGAGTTTCCTGCACTTAAGTGTGGTATGAAGAATAACTGTAATCCAAGTTCCATGTTTTAGGTAGACGTGTAGATGTGTAAAGACAGATTCATTCCAAAACAGTTATATTTTAGTTATTTATATATTATATATGTAGTTAAAATATATATTTAGTGTATATATATATATTAGGCCTGCTTATTTTGAAGCCTGGTATACAAACTCTTTCAATAATAAAGTGAGTGTGATAAAGTGAGGCTTCAGCCAGCAGATGGCACCATTTTAAACTTGAACCTGCTTTTCACCCCTACATCCATCACACACTGGGCAACAGCACATATTATGGAATTTTTTTCAAGTCCGTCATCATTGTAATTAGAGCTTTTATCTGTCTCTGTTTATACCAGATCCTGTTCACTTGGTGCGCAAAAACAGGAATGTGAGCTCTGTGTTAAAGGGGGAGACACTTAAGTGCAACCAGGACAGAATAACAACAAACCAGTCTTATTTCCCAGAGGTCTGACTTAAATACTATATCTAATGTTGTAACTTATTATTGCTTGAGGAACTAAATGACAGAGTAAAAAGGGAGCACGTCTTTCCCAACTGTTTGCATTCTCAGGTAAACCATATGCAGTTTCCAGCGCATGTTGATGGAGCAAGTATCAGGACCATGAGCAATATAGAATTTGGGAGGCCCAATCTAGCAGGAACGTTCTACAGTACAACATCACAGGAGCAGTTCCCTTTAAAAGAGGTGGTCCGTCCCAGGCCACAGATCTATCCATCTAGCCGTATGTTGGCTGAGCAAGGTTGTACTGATTTATTCTGCTGGTTAATTTTCTATCCAAATTTGACGGGTATTTTCAGAGCTAATTGAAATCCGACCTGCCCACATTGCTTAACATTACCCTTGTGTTGTAAAAAGTACATATGGGCAGTTATAACCTTATAAAGCAATTTCTGCCTGATCTGACCCTTTAGATTGTTTACTGTTTAGTTTTGGTGTGATGTATTTTTACCAGGTTGATTCAGTCATGTTAAAAAATAGTTTGCCACTCGGGTAAAACCAGTTTAATTTAGTTGTTTACTTGTGTCTAATTTTTCTCTAAACTGCCTTTGTTTTAGAGCCAGATCCAATGTTTACAACTGTGCAAAGAGATTTTGTCCCTCTGAACTGTAGGAGACAGGAACTCAGCCCTTGCCAGCTTCAGCAGGTAAAATATTGACATTACCCTGCAGATGAACTCTGACACAGTGCTTTAATCATTTATTCCCCAGCTGAATTCAGCATAGACATTAAACATAGACATTGGTCTGCTTTGTTTACACTTGTCTTGTGCATTGCAGTCAGCTCTCAGAAAGGGCCCTGGCTTTGTCAGCCGCACCAAAGTTCGCTTAAAACAATAAACTGATTGACATTTGTCCATGATGTCTAATGGTTCTGTTGATATAGGGCAAGCTGCCTGATGCTACCAAATGTTTTGGAATTGTTTACCATTTTCCATAAAGTAATACATTTAGAGAAAGTCTTCTGAGGATAAATTCCATTTTTTTCTGACTAAGCAACACAAGCAGGTCTTTGAGCTCTCTGATCTTCACTTTATTCTAATCTCTTATTAGGTTCGAGACAGCCACATCAGGCCCCAGCTGAGCACACATGACTTCGAGACAACCCACAAAGAAACATTTGTGCCCAAGCCCTACTGCAAGGCATCCCTGGACAATCCACCCTTTCAACACATCAGCCATATGTGTTTTTGACTTATCAAAGAAACATTAAAAGTCTGCATGTTTTAGAGCACCATTTTTGACTGTCTTTGCCCTTTCAAATTCTTGTCATGTCAAAACTCCAGAGTGTTCATCATGTGCATATAAAGGCTCAGGAATTAAAACGTCATTACCACCATAAGCAAGAGTGATAATAGTTTATATCAGCAGAAGAGAGTGGCCGAGGCTTGTTATGGCAACAGAAGATGTGCTGCTTACGGATCAGATGTGCGTTTGGTAGTTCTCAAGGTTAAAAAGCGATTCTATCTTCTTGGTGGCAATGACAGAGGTCTGAAATAGATGTGTCAGTGTTTAAAAGTGGCTTCCACACTGTCATTACACAGCACATATAGGCATTTAGACTGTCAAATGTGCAAAATGTCATAGGAGAGTGCCAGAGGTTCCACAGATAAACATGGTGCTGTTCGCAATAATAGTCTCTCTATGTATTTGGCATACTGAGAGTGCTAATGCTTGTCACGACCCAGTGCCTGCACTGTATTTAACTAGAGCTTATTATCAGACCATCTGTTATGGCAATGACACAGTTGCTAACACAGTTATTGCTATTAGCCTCTCATTCTCACACCCTGGTGACACTCAGAACAGATATCTACTACTGCTACAAGTTGTAACCTTGACCTAGATCTTTGGTGTTTATGCAAACATCACTTCCAACATTTCAAAGGTAAAATACAATTGATTTGAGTGGTGTATCCTTTGATGTGTGTGGTATAACACATGAATGCATCATTGTGTTATAATAGTAATTGTTTTCTAGGAATTGTCAAAATTGACCATTGACATTATCATTATCACACCGTGAAGGCCATTTTTTGATGTTTTCTTCTGTTAGAATAAAAAGCAAAAATGTACTTGCTAATTATGCAAATAAATACAAGTAACTAAAATGATTTTGTATTCAAAGTTAATTGCTGTCTTTAAAATATATGTATGTACAACGGACTATATTTAGGTGGTTCACCCGTCACACACTTGTCGAAAACATCTGTTCGAAGGCAAAGTTACACTCGTGAGTGGGAGTGGCTACAACTATAAAATGGGCGGGCTTGCTCGTGTGACTTACTTCTATTGGCGCAAAATCTAAAGTGGGCGTTTAGACAAACAACAGACGCAATACGTCAATTTTTACTCTCGGTGTGTTGTGACTTGTGGTCTGTGGGTTTGAGCAGCGCAAGGTAAGTTGTTACCCTCGAGTTAACATACTGTGTCAGGCTTACTCCGTAGTAACTTTTTCTGAATTAATAAACTTTAACGAAAAGTTAATGTTTACTTGAATTTAGTATTTTAGCTGTTTTTTGCATGGTGACAGTGTACGATTATTTAAACCGGTCATTTATCATAACAGATGCATAAGCGCACATAATTCATATGGTTTGAACAATGTATTTTCCGTTGCTTTTAAAGTAATGGCATTCCAAAGCATCAAACACTTTGCTCTTGAGCTCGACGGTCCGGATGATGCTGTGTACACTAGTGGAGAAATGATCACTGGCGTGGTGGTGCTGGAGCTCAACCGGGATATCAAAGTTCGAGCGCTGCGGGTCCACGGAAGAGGGCTCGCCACAGCCCACTGGCTGGAAAACCGCAGTGTTGGTGTGAACACAGTCTACAACGACTACACCTCCAAGATCACTTATTTCAGGAAGAGGCAACAACTTATTCGAGGTAGATGCTTTTATCATTTAGGTTTTCACGTGTGTATGCGCTCTTCTTAGTTTCACGAGAGATTTTATGGGGTTTAAAGTTTCTCTATGATTGCACAAAACGGCCATCAGTGTCTTCGTGCAGAAGCTCATGTAGCGTTCTTGTTAATGACTCGGGCGGCCTTTGACAGCTGGCACAGGAGTGATAATGCTAAGCAAGCGTGCGGACTGGTTAATCATTCATCTGTTCAGCTGGAATACACAAACGAACAACTGCACTTCACAAGCTTGGCGAAGGCGCTTAAAGCATAGCTATTGTCATTTAAATGGACGACAATTGAGAGTCACTTGTGAAGTGTATGTTAATAGGAAGTAATGATTTGTAGGTTATTTACCACTAAAATTCAAGCGTAGAAAAAGTTACGAATGTGATTGCTATTGACTTATTGATTTCAACACTTTTCAGCAATAATAAACACTAATTTGGACTCTTTATGGTAATACAGAAAAACAAGTAAAGAATGAAACCCTGTTCCATTTAAGCAGTTATTATTCTTTTTTGTGTGTTTATGAACAAAGTAGTCTCTGATCTTTAAGGGTCACAGGCTATATGTTGTGCCCTATTCGTGGAAACTATCAGTGACATTAGAGTTGATAAGTTATAGTCATGCAGGAAGGTGCAAAGCAGGAAATGAAACGTTTCCTTATAATGCAGTACAGTTCATTATCATGTGGTGTGAAGTTGGGAACAGAAACAGTTTAGTTGGTGTGAATGAATGACATTTTGTCATGACCTGAGTGAGAACCAACACAGCTGATTGAGTTTTTTTTATCTTGAAGCACGTGTAAGTGTGGATTTCAGATTAAGAATATTTACCAATGTAATATTTTCACACATGACCTTGTGCATGGACAAAATTTCTTGCATAGATATTGCATAAACAATTTATGGTTTCAAGCTGAGATCAATAGTTCTCATAACTCCAGTTTCTGCATAGAGAGCAAAGCAAGTCCAAGACATTTTCATACTCTTTTTTTGTTTGTTGTTGCAACAAATAGTCAACAGTAACCTACAGAATGCTGCATTACAGTCTTCTAACAGATGCAAACATATTCTTGGGTTTCAACTAGAGTGCAAAATGAAAAGCAATAGCATGTGAATTGCTCTCTACAATAGTGTTGAATCAGCAGGGCAGATGAAAGTGTATGCAAACGTGGTCAGACGTTATCAGAACGTAAACACACTCCGCTCAGACATTTCTCTTCAGTGATAAAGAGAAATGAAGCAGTGAGAAATTGGCCATCATGGTCAATGCGTTGTCAGGCATGAAAACATCAGCTCACAATAATGGAAAGTTCTCCAGGGACTATAATTTATTATTTATTCTCCAGGGACTATAATTCCTAATTTTAGACACTGCTTATCTTTGTGTGTGTCAACAGTCATAGATCAATATATGGGGCAGGCAGATTAATCAGCTGGTATTTGGTTATTTTGGTTATCCGCCAATGTCTGTTTCTGCTTGACTGTAAACGTTTAGGTCGCCCTTGTTTCAAAACAGCCTCATAAACAAACAATAATATAATAATAATATTAGTAAGTTTTCTACACTTTGTTTGTGGTCATTAAATTTTATCAAAACAGGCCATCCTGCTCTCTAGATATTTGTTTTGGGCTCAACCACTTAAAAGCCCAATTGGACAACCACTAACTAGGATACTTTAACATAACAAGGATGCTGAGGTCTGCACTGCACACAGATTTTTATGGGTTAGTGTGGCAGTACATCATAGTTTAAGGCAATGTTGCGCTATAATATATAGTTTTGATGCATAATTACAAACCACACTTTAAGGTTAAGGAACTCCAGTGTTTATTGCTCTTTGCACCACAGAGGTGACGGTTTAAATTTTACACCACTAGAGGGAGAACAAGTCATATCGAGAACATTAAAGGCACAAAATTGAAAACTAAAACTAATGTAGTAAGTCCTCCGTAAGGGGGCGTTGCGTGATTTTCTTTCCCCTTACGGTAACAAAGAATAAATTTATGTTGTTTGTTTCCTGTACTTTACTGCTGTGTTTGGAGAATAGTACTTTTGCACTATTGTTTGACAGCAAACGGTTCATGTTAAAATGGCTTTTTATTGTGCAGCGCGTTTCTTTTAATAATGAAAAGCTTTTTATTTATTTAAATGTTTATTAGATATTTAAATACAATGCAAATAAAGTTAATATGCGTGCTTCTTTTGAATATGGCACACGAACATACACACCTTTGAAAAACATCATAGAATGATCCCGTTGTTGTTTTGCTCAACTTCTCGGGGAGGTTCCTCTGGTTTGGGCATGCTCAGTCAGCTTGTTTTTGTCTAGGAACCTGTAACCATCAATCATCCGATCCTCTATCCACACCCAGTCAAGATGTTTATGAGCAGGCAGCGATTTCTACCATAGGCCTTACATAATAAACTCAGAGAGACCGCCCACACGAGTTAAATGCCGATCAGAGACTATGCACGGCTTCAGTTATGTTTTGAACCCCAAAGAGAATCGTCCACCCTGCGCTTGGATGCACCTCTCGCTCTTTGTTTGACTTTA
This sequence comes from Botia almorhae, assembly GCA_036877575.1. Classification (NCBI taxonomy): domain Eukaryota; kingdom Metazoa; phylum Chordata; class Actinopteri; order Cypriniformes; family Botiidae; genus Botia; species Botia almorhae. The sequence continues at coordinate 18,947 of JAZGTJ010006366.1, read as the reverse complement.
CGGTCCCAAAGACGATATTTAAAGTTTAAAGGTGGCAGTTAGAAAACTTTTGCAAGACCAAAGATGATTTTCGACAAATTGAAAAAGTTCGACATCGTGTTTGATTCACCGGAGATGGACTGTCCTCCGGTGTTCAGCAGCGGAGATGTCGTATCGGGGAAGGTTGTGTTGGAGCTCTCGGGGGAGAGTAAGATCGAGTCGCTAAAGTTGCATGCAGAAGGTTTCGCGAAAGTACACTGGACCGAGTCTCGCAGCGCTGGGTCCAGTACCGCTTACACGCAGAACTACAGCGATGAAGTGGAGTATCTGAACCGGAGAGAAGTGCTTCTGCAGGCAGGTCAGTCATTCACAGACTCAGCTGTGTACTAGAACCTGGTGATCTAACCTACCTGGATGGTCATTTGCTCATATTGAGCGTTAATCAAAATGCGTGAAATGTGCTTGAGTGTGCAGAAACATCACTGTTCAGACTTGCTTTTCAGCCTTAACTAAACCGAGTTGACTATTAACATAATAGAGAAACAAAATCAGCAGTTTGGTCAATGTGTGATGTAGTTCACATGGTCAGCTGTGGTTTATGGTTTATGAACAAACAAATAAAATTATAACTCACGGGGTTTGCTGCCGAGAAAAACATCCGCGTTGATATAAGGACTTGTTGTTCCATGTACGATTTTGAATGACAAGCTGAAACAAAAGAGCTTGCTTTCATTTTAGACCAGCGTCGGCTTCCAGTATGTAATGGATACGGCTAAACGTCACATTAAAATAAGATTAAAAGGTGCTAAATGAGCTGACAGGCAAAAATGTTTAATAATTACTTGTGTTTTTATTTGTTGAGAGTGGGATCCGGTCTGTTTGTGTTACAGAGTTAAGAAACTTTAACATTTATGGCCCTTGGGACTGTGGTTCATTTACCGGTTTAACCCAGTTTGTTTTATCGTTTGTTTCCCTTTAGATAATGGTGAACTGACGGTCCTTTCTGCTGGTAGACACGAGTACCCTTTCAGTTTCCAACTGCCAGAGGAGTAAGTTACTGTTTTATTGTATTATTAGACTCCTAGAAATAACGTTATCAGTGAGTTTTATTTGGAAAGATTTGCAAGGAAATGAGGGTTAATAGAGATGTTTGGTCTGTCAGAACTCTGGTGACATCGTTCGAAGGCAAACACGGGAGCATTCGGTACTGGGTGAAGGTTAAGCTCCATCGTCCGTGGGCCACAGTCAAGAAGATCAAAAAAGAGTTTACCGTTATCGAACCCATTGACATCAACACACCCAGTTTACTGGTAAGATTGTAGAATATCGCCCGTTTTCTGTTCTGTTTTCTCCAGTTTTCTTCCCATAATTCCGTTCATGCGCATCAAACAAACGCTTTGTAATGTGTTTCACAGGCACCTCAAGCTGGAACCAAAGAGAAGATGGCTCGCATCTGGTACCGAAACTGTGGCCAGGTGTCAATCACCGCAAAGATAGACCGCAAGGGCTACACACCAGGTGAGGACAGATGCCCAGTGGTGCATTTGAGACATGACCGGGCTCACGCCTCAGAAACGTTAACTGTAGTTTTGTGTTCTAGGTGAAGTGATTCCCGTTTTCGCCGAGTTTGATAACTCCACATCTCGATCCGTGGTGCCCAAAGCTTACATCACCCAGACTCAAACCTTCATAGCCAGGGGTACCATGAAGCAGAAGCGTGCCGTGGTGGCCACGCTGTGCGGCGACATCGTCAGCGCTCGCAGCAGAGAGACCTGGCACGGCCGAGCCATAAAAATCCCCCCCGTCGGCCCCTCTATCCTGCAATGTCGCATCATCAAAGTGGAATACATGCTCCGGGTGTGTAGAGTGACCTGAATGTTTAGTTAGCAATTAGCATTTCTTGTTGTTGACATTCAAACTGCTTTATTTTCCTCTCTGATCTTATCCTGCAACTTCACTTTCTTTTCAGGTGTGTGTAGATGTTCCTGGGACGTCCAAGCTTTCCCTGGAGCTTCCTCTGGTAATGGGCACCATCCCTCTTCATCCGTTCGGCAGTCGCACGTCCAGCGTCAGCAGTCAGTACAGCCTGAACATAGAGTGGCTTCGCATGGCCATCCCAGAGCAACCAGAGCGTAAGTATCTCAGACTTTTGTCAGCCTGAGAGCACCATCATACAGTGAAAATCTGTCTGTTGCTCACCTTAACCTCATATTCTGTTTTATACAGCTCCTCCAGAATACAGTTCTGTTGTCACTGATGAGGAAGCAGTCCAGAGCTCCACAGCCATCCAAGAGGAGGAAGACCTCAGTGGCATTTTAGAGAGACCCCTTATGGCCTATGTTCAGGAGTTTAGGTTACGCCCACCTCCAGTGTACAGCGAGGTGAGTAGACGGTTAACAGTTCGCAAACACTTCTATTTATTTATAAATTCATAAGAGAAAAGTATCATTGCAAACATTTTCATCATGTTCTATTTTTTCCCCTCAGGTGGACCCGAACCCTCAGCCCCTCGCCATGCGTCCTCGCTGCATGACCTGTTGAACTCTCCGCTGACTGAGCATCGTTAGATGTTTGAAACAAAAGCTGAGATTTGATTCTCCAGGATGCCTCTCTGAGACTGAGACTGGTACCCCTTTCTCGTTTGAGCTGTTCACATCCACTACGCCATTTGTGGCTCCTGCAGAGGGCCAGAGAGAGGAGATGCCTGGACTGGGCGAGGCAGAGCGCTTTCAAAATAACAAAGAGGACATTCAGTATCGGGCAAACAAAGGTTTTGCCCATGTTAGTGTCCCAAAGAGCGATCAGATTCCGTTCCGTGCCTGGAACAGATTTCGGCAAGTTACACTCGAGCATAATGTAGAATCGAGGAAATTTGAAGACGATCGCTGGAGAATTATGGGTAACGACTGAAGTACGTGAACTAGCTCTTTGCAGAAGCCATTCAGAAATGCTGCACACAGTGCCTTACTAATTAGCCTAAGACTAATGTTTTGCTGGGTATCCTGTGAAGGGGGGTTATTCCCTCTTAACCAGCTGCAGTCTGCCACCTTAGATGTTAGAGAGCGGTGTGATGCCTCTAAATGTAAAGCCATCCTTTCCCACAACGCTGTAGCATGTGTCTCACTTGGTGGTGATTTTAGCCAAAGAGAATAGAACCTGATTCACTGGTTCAAACAGTAAAGTCTGTGTTTGAGGGAAATTCTATCAATGCAAAGGGAAAACCTAACGCTTTATTGAATCTGTGGGGAAATTGCAATTGTAAGGTTGAAAATGGCTTTTTGCCTTTTTTGGAGGGGTATCTAACATCTTTCCTCCATGTTGTTAGAAGCCTTCATATGGCTTGGCAGAGGTCAAGCTAATGACCTCAAAGGTCTTAACGCCTCGCTGAATGTAGCGCAAGGCTGAATGTATCTGTATAACTTTGTGCAAAAACTGATTTTGTCGTTTTTGCCAGTGGCTTGAGGTAGAGCAACCCTCACAATGTTACACAGGGTTAGACGGCCACTGACACTTTGCTTTACAAACAGTGGGAAAATACAGAGCCATGTGCATTCAAGGTGCCTTTTTTGTTGTTGTTTTTGACGGTGCAGTATGTGTACAGGGATTATGTCACATTAAGCTTTCCTAGTGTTAGGACTCCCTGAAGTGTTCTGACAGACATTCCACAAACTTTCTTCATTTCCAAATTATGAAAGTGCAACTTCAGGTTAAAAAAAACAATGAATGTTAATGGCATTTGTTTTGAGTGAGTATATTTTATATACCTTTATATGTTGTAATCTGACAAGTATATTTTTTGTTAATAACTTTCTAAGTAAATAAATAAAAAAAATATATATATATATGATTGTTGTGTTTTTTTTCTATAAAAATACAGTTTTATTTGAAATGCATTACTCATAAGGTGAATTCAGAGGTTCACAGCACTTAAATAATGACATTTTATTATATAAATGTTTTGACATCAGCAGACAAGTTCAGATGATGTTTTGAGGTTTATACTAACCTCCTTTAACCTCCTTTAACATAAGTGGAGCCTGAGGCAGTAAATGTACTTTTATGTTGTTGTCTGAAATCATTCCATTCTTACACAATTCCATAACTCATATTTTAGATTTAGATCTTTATTATAGACATATTAGAGATTTAGATCTTTTGAACTTCATAAGAACTTCATTTTTGTAGCAGTTTCCATTATGTTAATGGAAAACGCTACAAAAATAAGGAACTTGGAAAATACAAGCATACAAACTCGCATTCTCCTGTGAGTCTAACATCACACATTTTCTGGCATGTATGTGTCAAAGCAGATTCTCGTATTTTCATACTTTTCACGTTTCATGTTTTGACCCAAATCTTCATTTTGCTGTAGGGTAAACTGAACTCTTTTGGCTGGTAAGAAGAGACGAACTGACAGGATGTACTGTACATATTAAATTATATAAACAGCAGTTTGAGTCCCAGGTGACACGCATACTGATAGAAATATATACCTTCAATGTACTGTGGCTTTGGGCATGTATATACACTGTTATATAATATCTAAGACCTTTTAACTTCGGGCTAACAAAATCACACAATGTCTCAGATCTGTATGTCCTGTTTCACGCTATGCTGTATGTACTGTACACCTGTATGTGTTTGTGTCTGAACTCCAGCCTCCACTCTATTTATCTGTTGATTTAATACCTTTTGTTGAGTGACTTAATTTATGTGTAACACAGTTGATAGATTATCCAGAGGCTATGTGTAGAAACAGAAAAATCAACAAGACCAGCAGCTCAGATAATGCTTGAGAAAGAGGAACCAGACATTCCTTACTTGTTTTCTATAGAGAAATCTATATAGCATGTTTAGTGTAGAGGAAAACCGCGGTTAAACTGGTGTGACTGACACCAAAAATGTAAAAAAAATGAGTAATTGGTTAAAACATTACATTGCACAGACAAATCGACAGTGATATTTACAACTATTGTTCCAGAGAGTGCCATCCCTACATAGAGACATGACGTTCCGGGCTGTGCATGTGGGTGTGAGACCCTTGTTGACTTGGTCTGGGTGGATCAGTTTGCTATGAAGCCGTTGGTCACCAGTGACCTCGTGGAAACCAAGGAAACGTTAGAAGCAGATGAGGAGGCTAATGTTACAGCCAAGGAACCTCCACAAATATCTCAACATACTCGTCTACGAAAAACAGCAATCTGGAATTACTTGACCTTGTTTATGCCAAAATACAAAGACATCGAAATGCAATTGTTTTGGTTTGCACTATATCTTGAACAAATTTGGAGGTTCTGGGAGAGATTGAAGGCCAAGGCGTTTATTGCATTTTTTAAGCTGCTTGTTTTCTGTGTTTTGGATGGTTGCTCAGTTTTGTCCACTTCCCGAAAATTTTGCTAAATCAAAGACTTGGATCTTTGCCAAATAGATTTTTTCCACTAATGGGGTACTAGGAGGCATTTAGTTGCATTCCAGAGCGTTTTTTAAAGCAACAGCAGCATTAATGCAAGTGTGATGTTTAATGGTCGTTTAATCCAACTCCACTGAATAAACAGACGTCTATAAATTGGTAGCGTGTTATGCCAGCGGCACAAAAGTTAGGGGTTCGATTCCCAGAGAACATACATAGTGAAAAAACGTATTCCTTGATTATACTGAAATATGCTTTGGATTAAAGCATATGACAAATGCATAAGCGCATACGTTATCTTTCAAATAGGCTTCTGTGTTGTCTCAGTTAATAACTTAAACCAAATAAAGGGTTTATTTACAGTTTAGGAATTTAGAAAAGAGTTGATATTGTCTCGCGTGCATATGGACGAACAGTGCTAATATGAGGAAGCGTTGTTAAATGCGTCAAAGGCGCGCGCATGTTACTTCCCCCCTCGGGCTGCACTGCACGTGGTGGTGTGTTTTGCCTTCTCTTCTGGCTCGCATCCAGGTCTCAGAAAGAACTGTGAAGTTATGGTAAATATTGTGAGGAATGTATAGCGGGGCCGAGACGGATGTATTTACCTCAGCTGTTTTCATTGGAGGTGGGTAAAAACAAACAAAAGGTTTAGATCTGCAAGTAGTGGTTGTAGCAGCACAATTGCACAATTACGCTACTAGAGGAACAGGACGTTCTCCAAGATTGTTTCTCCTTCTGTCTCAGGGGTCGTGGTCAAACTTCTACCCACTGTGTTCTAAGACATAACCACTGTTTTCCTTTAGGAAATCTCTAGGCAGTGTACTATCCAGTGGACTTGACATGCCCTCACAGCCTTTGAAGAAACTTTAAGGATAATTATAGGGACAATTTATTCAAAAATAAGTTTCATTTTTGCCTGGAACACAAAAAAGGAGTTATCTGTGGCTGTCCCTGGTCCCTATTCACTTTCATTGTATGAAAAAATCAGCTTCTATATCATCTTTCGTGTTCCACACAACAAATTTGTAGATGTTTGTACTGCTGATGGCTCTACACACTTTTATGGGGAAATGGGTCTGCAGGGTGCAACTGTGACCTAGTACACAATGTAATACATTTCCTTATGAGCAACAGTTGTCCCTCCTTAGACCCACATCCACTGTGTCATATGAATGTGCTGTTCCACCATTGGCCAATAGGAGGAGTTGCCATTCCCACATGTAGTTCTGAGAGGGTGTTGAAAACCTAGTTTGTTCCTTGTTTATCAGTGAACTCTAAACACCTCAAGTTGAAAACGGAAGCTGGCCATTAGGCTGCTCGTTTTGTTCCCAAAATGCTGAACTGTGAAGTTTCAACTGACTCATCAGTAAGACGTGTTTCTGGTCAGTTCTTCCCTATTAAACTCCCCACGCAATCGTTTTTGTCAGTAAACTCATGACAAAACAATAACACAGAAAAGAACAGAGGACAATTCTGGTAATAATCAGCAGAAAACAACGCGCACTAACACACAACACATCGCTCTGTAGCAGAAGCAGATAACAGCAGCACTAGATAAACAGGGAGGTTTGGAAATAATGTTGCTTTCTTTTCATAGTTCCCTCAGGAGACGATTAGAACTCCCAGCCTCTCTGACGTCACACTTTATGTACAAGTAAACAACCGTCTCCGATGGGAACAACAAGATGTAAACAGTCATGATGCGACTGTCAATAATATTTAGACTCTTTTAACATTCCAGATCTGACAAGGAAGGAGAGAAAAAAAGAAAAACAGAGGAAAAATAAGCTTCTGGATGGCTCTGAAGTTATGATGGTCCAAAAGGAAGAGGGAGGGGGGGAGAGAGAGAGTGAAGGAGAGAGAGTGGGGGGGTATGTAGGTCAGTGTATATTCTAGAAGTGGCAGTAAACTCAATGGCCCTGCTGCCATTAACTGGCACTCTCCCACGACACTGACACCTTTTCCTCACACTTACTTAAGCATCACACTGATTTGTTTTTCACACTGGGAAATGTTTGTCATGTACTCTCTTTTAAACAGTTACTGTTTAGTAACAGCTGCTGTAAATGAGAGAAGCACTAGAGTCCACTGAACTCAACATTGCGTCTCTGTTGGGAAGGGATAAGAGTATCAGGATAATATGTTCTGTATGTCTGTTTCTCACTTTGGGGAACAGACTGCGCTTCTCTGTTGAGCTTCAGGCCTCAGGCTTAAACTCCTTTAATGATACCATTAAATAACAAATGTAATGTTCTCTTTTTCACGTTAATCATTTCACTAGGGGACTGCAGATTGGTGTTGGCTTGGCTTTTGGGACTTGAATAAAACTTTGCTATTTGAAAACTAGCTCAAATAAACTAGCTAATAGTTATGCTAAACATTTACAAGACATTTTTATGTTTATGTGACCTTCATATAAACACTACAACTATAATAAAAACCAACCTCTGGGATATAAAGGTACCTGTATTTTAGAGAAATACAGATGAATGTTTGTTAAACACCCTGAATGGGCTAAAATGCTTGTAGTTTTTTATGTTTGGAAAGTAATTTGTTTCCTAACACTTTCTTCAAAGTGCTTTGTAAACAACTTATCTCTGTCCTAAGACAATTTACAGGCCTCAAACATGCCATCTTTATAGGTCAGACTATCGTGCATGTTTCTTTAGCCAGCAGAGAATGTGAGGCTGCTGAAAGCTGCTAACCAAAACAGACTACAGCTTCTCTCCTCACCGCCAGCCCTGCACACACTAGAGTTACACAAAGCGTGGGCAGGGAAGCCAAATACAGCATCTCTTCCTACAGATGAAGACGTGATTTTTCTCAGGTCCTGCTCTGAGTGAGGTGTCAAATGACTTTCTATAAATTAAGATTTGTTTTTGTGAAAAATATGCCTGGTTCATTCTCTGCCAAAGATATTTATAAAGGTCACTGATTTTATTCTGTTTGATGAAGTAAGTGTTGAACATTATTTACAGACAAAATGAGTTAGTAACATAAAAAATCACATCACATTATTTACAGTCAGTTACTGCAGGGTGGAAATTCACTAAAAACAAAATAGGGAGAATAATTAGGAGAAACAAAATGTAATGCATAACAGGGATAAACAGAAATATCTCCACTGCCATTCTGCAATACTGCCAGCTGTGCATTTCTGCATCTGCATTCTGCAATTGTGCATGTGAAAATTCAGCATTTTCTATATAACAAAACAAATCAAGATAATAAAGTGACATACATTTTCAAAAACATTATTTGTAATATTCTAACATCATAATTTCTATTCATGAAATTCCATTTGATAAATAATCAGCTGAATCAATAAATCAATGCTTCTCTTTCTTTCAAGAGTGTGAGAGTGAATATAGAGCAAAGATGTGATTTTTTGACTGTCGTTTCCAGAGGCAGAGTGAGACCAGATCCAATCACAGTTCATCCTGCTTACAACAAACTGCCATTTCTCTGAAAAGCCTGCAGGTCCTGTGAAACAGAGGTTAGAAAACACAGCTTCACTGTTAATCCCCTGCTGCTGTCTGACATGATGCTCAGAACACAACCTTACTATATTTCCACACGTTTAGGTTGATGTTCTCGGTACAATATTTTATTTTGTCACCTGTGAAGAAAATTGCGCTTTTTTTTCATGTTTTTGAGCAGAAGGAATGTTTGGATGGTCTCCCATCCTTGAACGAGGGTGTCAGGTTACAAAAAACAAGTGTTCTGATAAGCACAGATGATAGCACAAACTGTTGGGGCCAATGTAAAGGTACGTGCACTGTAAAGCACATACACAGAGGAGAAAAATATAGGCCTATATTTATATTTATTTATATTTCTCCCATGCACTTTTCCTTATAAATGGACACAAATGCTCAGTCATGCTCTCACGAATCAAAAAACACAAATCATGTGATTGCTTTTTACTCCCACACAAACTGGCCTACATGGATTGCTACATGGATTGCTGTCAGGCTGGAAAAGGGGCTTTCCCTGTTTAGCTAATCTAAAATGATCAGAATTACACCACTGTTGCATCAAAAGTGACACAACTAATCTGGAGTTTCCCTATACTACCTACATACAATTCACACTCAATGCCTTGCAATCTACAGCAGCGATAAGTTGATTCTTAAACACCAGTGAAATTCAGTGTCTTACATCAGTGTGCAAATTATAAAATTACTGTTTTTGTTTTAAAAGTACTGAATCTGAAACACTCAGACCCTAAAAAAACACACACACAAACACGTTTTTACAATAACATTGTTACGATGTATTTGTAAATAAAGTAATAAATGATAACAGAATTTATGTATTGTCATTGTTCTGTCTAATAAACCTAATCTCTTATGGTTATTTAAACATTTGAAAACCCCTTTGTTTTGACCATAAAACATATATACTTTGAAGCCCACCCCCAACCTTTTGTTTTGGCTTTCTTTGGGAGGGTTCAAACCCTAATTACGATCTTTTAAACCTCTTAGTGCTGGTTCACTACATGACTGTCTTTTCAACTCAAATGCAAAACACTTCTTTACTTCACTGCTTGCAAAAACATGCACAGGACGGATTAAAAAAAGAAGAGGGAATGAGTCCAACAGAGCCCTTATCTTTGAACCTATCTCAGAGTTTGGCAGTAATGCTGAAATTAATAACCAGATCAACCCCATTGGCTGGTCGAGTTATTGAGTGACAAACAGGTGGGAAGACGTCGCTGACCAGAACCGAGCAGTCCTAAATGTTTGGTGCCAAACGATAAAAAGACAAGAATCCAAGAGACACAAAAGAGCTATTGTGCCAAACCTCACAAACACCAGCACCGTGTGGGACGGGGGCAAGGGGTCTAATCCTACATCAGAACACACTGTCAGATATTTGGGAAGTTTCTGGATGCATGGGCTGCATTTGTGCATGTTGCTACCGAATTTATTAAAGTCATGCTGTTTGTTTGTGCGTGGGGGTGTGCAGTGACTTAACATTTGGCCGGCAAACAGCAGTGGAGGTTCGTGAGGTCGCACTGCTGCAAGTGTGTGCGTTCGCCCAGCTAATAAGTTACGGAGGAGGCCAGCAAAACAGTCCAAGAGGAGCTGACCTCAAGGGAATATTGGGTCACCTCTAACGCACAACAAGGGAAGAAGCCAAGAAAGGGCAGGATAGGGCACAGCTGGCCTTGCACACAGAGAGCTCACTGTCAGAAGAAACATCCGGACTCGTGCTGTTCTGCGGTTGTTCAGGAAACCAGACTGGTTCAACATATAGAGCAGCAGCCCCTCCCACACTGCACTCTGATTGGCTGTTCTGTCTCCAGGCATGTGTCTGCAGAGAACAAAGTGATCACTGGCCAATCAGAGAAAGGCATGAAATTCCCTTTCTTGCACACGCTTTAGAAAAACTCAAATTAAACATTGGTGACATCAGTGGGTCTTTAAACCCAAACCACAAACATTTAAAAGGCAGGCATGTGGTTGACAGGTTGCATGTGAGCTAGAACATATTGTCTCAGTGAAACATCACTTGATTTCCTTCCCACGTTTTTGATTTTTTGATTGCATGATTTTATTTTAATTCTATTTTTTTCAGTCAACCTTCAAAACATGATTTTTGTGCAAATATTAACAATGCATGTATGATGCATTGATTTACAAGTTTGAGTTTTGACTGGTTTTGACTAGCAGGTTTTAATGCAGTTCTTTTTATAATCAGCACTTCTAAAGCAACTGTATATTTTTCTCCTTAAAGGCAAATCTGGATCCTTTGTGCTATTATTACACTTTGAGACCCATTTAATATTGATTCTGGACAGAGATATGCATTAAATGTGTAATTAACTCATACATTCCTGGTTTTCATAGCGGAGGCTTGCAACAGTGATAAATGCACAGCTGTCACGTAATGTTGTTGTGTATGCATGGCACGTCGTGTCGTGTGTCGTGTATGTGGGAACAATATTTATCTCTGTTTATTCTTTTGCCATTTTTGTTTACTCTTTGTTCACAGTGCAGACATGTTTGAGTGTGGGGGACGTGCTCACTATCAAGCAGCTCTTCCTGTTTATAAATGATTGGTCAGTCCCCTTAAACTGTTATCAAGCAAGAAACAGAGACTCTGTGTGGCTGCAGAACGCTGAAAACAGTGAGAAGCAGGAGATGGTTTGCACATAACATCACACTTAAGTCATCTCAAGGAGGAGAGAGGAGTCAAGCAACTTTTTCGTGTGTAAAAGCAGAAAAAAGTACAGACACATGAGCAAAAACATGCATTTCTATACATGCATTTGAAACACGCAAATTTGAATTCCAGTCTTCCAAACCTAGGTCCAGACCTTGTCAGGGGTCAGTCAGAAGATTAGATCATCCACGGCTGGGCTTGAGGGCCACTCCTCTCACATCATATCTGACTCTTCAAAACAAGAAGATAACAAAGCAAACATCCATGTAATGGTGCCTTGAGGTGTATTTTATTGATCTGGTGTCTTCCACATCAGTTCCACTGTGGATTGCATAAAAAGTCATTGTTTATGTCTCTATTAAAAATAGACTTGTCTTGGTATGGCAGTTTTCAAGGACTCTTTAAGTCAAGGATGTGAAAAAGTATCACATGACCAGCACAAGTAGCTGGAGGAGGAGTGTTCTGTTTTCCAAAGTCTACACTTAACCAAACATTACAGTTACAACCCTGACCTAAATTTCCTGTTTGTGAGTGTCCCTGTTTAACAGGTTTTTGAAAACCATGTTGCTTAACAACTAAAATGCCAGAGATCTCTTTAATATCTACGTTGTTTCTACTTTTTTCAGCAAAAAGATTAAATTGAGCTCAAACTGAGACTTTACCATTAGTTTTCTCTTTTAGACCTCAACATTGTGTTCTGACTTGACCAAAAGACTCAAGGCCCAATTATCTGAGCTGTTATTTAAATTAGTTTTATTGCACTGCACTTTTACTGTATAAGAGCGATTGTAATTTGAGTCATTGTCTCATTTGTGTCTATGTTAATCTCTCTGAATGAGAGAACTGAATGAGAAACACCTGAGCCAAAGTTGAGACCTAAATGAGACAAACTGAAATGTTGTCTCATTTCTGCATTGAATCATGATTGTATTGAATGGTGTGGAATGACATTCAAAACATTTGTATTTTGTTGATCCAAACACTGATAAACTACTGACTGGGCTGAAGGTGAGACATGAGGGCATTATATCTACCATCACTGATGTCTGTGGTGGCACTATTTTAAGCGCTAATAGCTCTGGTATGGGCTGTCTGTGGTGTACGCAGGGGAGGGGGAAAGTCACTTACCAAAATAGAAGCTTGAAAAAATATTTTATAACATGTTTGTTCTTGAATTTAGGTAAACAAGATGACCCTCAACATCTTATTTACTTGGATGCCGACAAATTACCAACACTTACCACCAATGTGTTGACATCCTATGTCTATGATGGTCATACGTTTATACCAGTGGTGTTGTTCCCAAAAACGTGTTTATAGTTATTGTGGCTAGTTCAAAACACCACAAAAAAGCATGTTTTTTTTTTTAAAGTCTTTACCCTGAAGTGTTGCGCGGTTGCAATTGTTTTCCAGGAAAGCATCCCAGTTACTCCAGCAATGAACCTGATTGGAAGCAGGTGTGACATCATACATAGATTAAGACTGAGAGGTTTTTATAAAGTAAATTTTCATATTCTCCTTTTTTAGTAGAAGATCCCAGCAGACCATTTTTGGGAATCAACAAAATGCTACAAAGGCATGACTATATTTGTTCAGTGAGATTTAAGAATCTGGCAGCAATAAACAGGATAAATGAGTTCAAGAGTTATTAGCACAAACAAATAGACGAAAATCCACATCTTATAGCGGAGAGAAAGACAGCTATAAGAGAAAAGGGGCTCAAGAACAGAGACAGGAAGCATGCCTTCATGTATGTTTGGGTGCCTGAGAGTGGTCAAGGGGTCTGAGTATTGCATTGGGAGGGGGTGGGAGGTCACACAGCGCCCTGTCATACCGGCTTACTCTGGTTTGCTCTGCTTTTTGTTTGGCTGTGCTCCAGGAAGAGGGGCTCAAAGCAGAGTTGGAAAAGGTGGCTGGGATCACACCTTGTTTGTCCTTTGTGTGGAACCGGTCTTTGAGGAGGACATCTTGGTCTGGTCTATAGACAGGCCATGTGTTACAGTGTTCAGTGTGAGTTTTTCTGACTTTGACTGAAGCTCCACTGACTAATGATGTTATATTTGTCTTGGAGGCATGCTTCTCCTGCATGCAGTGTTAGGCAGACTACTGTAATTATACAACTGCAATTTACTTCATCAAGGATTTACACTGAAGAGCTAAAAATATCTTTATGTAACACATATAGCGTCTTCCTTGAGAACCTACTGGCAAAATATGTTTTGGGCTTATGCAAGTCCTCTACCTTGCAAATACATCACAAATGTTATGTTATTCAGGGGTTTTACTTTGTAACCATGGTAACCCTGAAAATACCTAAATTCTTACAGCATAACTGCAGCAATAACGTGGGATCTTTAGGTACCTTGTAAAGCATGTAGGATCTGACAACAGTGGTAAATTGTTGTAACAAAGCTTTTGCCACAAAATTATGCCCCCAAAAACAGCACAGCAAGGCGCAGACTAGCGTAAAAACAGCTGCAGCTGGAACGGTGAGCAGGACACAAGTCTCTCTGCTGTGTGCAAGAACAATGTTTGAAACCTCTATGTCCTGCATTCTTGCCGTGGATGCAGCTGCAGCTCTCAGCCATGTGCATTGTGTCAGCTGGGAAACGAGAGCTTGTGAAAGAGATTAATCCCTGTTAGTGGAACGCCAGGGATCAAGGTGTTCCGAAAACAGAACTCGGAACAGGACAAAAACGGACGTTATAAAGTTTTGATAACATTTCAACGATTTTTTTTTTTAAACATCATCTGTGACAATATTATCCAGGACCTGACGTGACAGGGTGTTGTTCAGGGCAAATTCCAGTAAATTGGAAATATTTTTCAAATGTGGTAAGAAAGTAAAAAAACATGCCCAGAAACAAAACCTAGAGAGTTTTGGGAAAACGTAATTCCAGCCAAAGCTTGTAATGGAAAAATGGGTGGCCAAAATTTGCCATTTATTTGGAAGTCATTTCTTCAAATGAACCAGATATATTCCTTGGACATGCCTGCTTCTTTTAAACTGGGAGGAGATGCAGATGAAACAAATGGCAAGAGGCTTTAAGTTTGTTTGACGTATACAAGACCAATAGATGAACGGCACATTTAAAGACACTGGGTGGAAAAATGACCTCTGCACCTGGATGTGCTTATGATGACATATTAATAAAGGTCAAAGGTCGTGACCGCCTACCAACCGCAGCTGGAGATTCACGGTGACCATGATGTTTAAGTTGTGTTTTCAAAGCGAGTGAAATTTAGCAGGTCTATAATATTTGTGTCACTAGTATCACTAAACAAAAGTGCAAAAAGTAATTAAATACAAAAAGCACTTTAGTCCCAATACTTCTAGGTATTGCATAACAGACAATTTGCATAGAGCACCTTTGAAAACACTCTTGCAGAAATTATCAAAGGGCTACTTAGGAAAATATACATGGACGTCGAGCTGCTTTAACTTTCATTATTATTGAAAATATTTGGTTGTCAAACACAAATTTGACTATTAGGTATCAGGTAGTCTATGTGGTGAAGCTGATTTATAGCTGGGATGATACACGGATGTGGTCTTAGTATTACGCCGAGATGTCTGAATCTTTCAGTGGTCTTTTGTTTGTTTGCTCATTTGTTTTAATGAACCGATTCAGTTGAGTCATCAATTAATAATGTTTCCAGAATTCCATGCGTGGCATTATTTTTAAAGTGACAACAATGTAAATAGTGTAATAGTGTAAATATGTAGCTGCTGTTTATAACTGTATTTAATGCAGATTATTCTTACAGCAGAGCCTTTAACAGAGCGAATCGACTGAATTATTAAATAAAATCGATTCAGAAGAATCATTTATCTTGATTCTGACAACTGCAAGTGGGTCTGACACAGCACATTTAATGCAG
>JAZGTJ010006365.1:0-21917 GCA_036877575.1 Botia almorhae | reverse complement strand
AAGCTGCTTTTGAGCACCTTTCACTTTATTTATAAGAGTATAAGAGCTGGCAGAAGTTTGTGAGAACACATTAGTGCAGACTGTGAACAAACATGAAACAGAAGCTGAATCTGAGGTCATTAAATCTCGATTACAAATGCAGCTGCAAAGAGCACTCACACAAGGTACACATACAGCACAGCACACATACAGCACAGCACAGCACACATACAGCACAGCACACATACAGCACAGCACACATACAGCACAGTACACATACAGCACAGCACAGCACACATACAGCACACATACAGCACAGCACACATACAGCACAGCACAGCACACATACAGCACAGTACACATACAGCACAGCACACATACAGCACAGCACACATACAGCACAGCACAGTACACATACAGCACAGCACAGCATACATACAGCACAGCACACATACAGCACAGCACAGTACACATACAGCACAGCACAGCATACATACAGCACAGTACAGCATACATACAGCACAGTACACATACAGCACAGCGCAGCATACATACAGCACAGCACAGCATACATACAGCACAGTACACATACAGCACAGCACAGCATACATACAGCACTGGTGTGAGAGCTGGTGTGTGGAGAACAAAGACTGCCGGCCAAAGAGAAATTAATACGGTCAATTGAGTTTATGTTTTGGGAGAGCCAATAAAATCTGTGTGCCAATCAAAGCCAATTCTCAACCCAGTAAAGAATGTAAAGAAAGACAGGCTGATATGTGGAGTGTAGAAAATAAACTTTAGCCCTGTGTGTGTGTTCACAGCTGGAGGTGTAACAACTCTCATGACTGCATTCACAAAAGACTGAAGGAGCCAAACTGATATTCCGGATAAACACACAAATGGTGACGGATGCGCTTCCTCGCCGGCCGCTCTCACAACACTCCTGTAATGTAACTGTCAAGCGTTGTCAGGGGAAACCATGAACACAATAAAGGCTTCTGTGACTGTGAGGAGTTTAAACAGTGTGCCGGGTGTCGCTTCCAACCCCCCTCTGAAACACCGCCTGCGTTTATTTATTTATCGCTGCTTATTTACCCTTTTAAAAATGAAACCAGCCCTCAGAGATCTGAATCAAAGCTAGCACAGACCGAACTGGCGCGTATTACCTGTCAGTCTGCGCGAGAGCATCACCAGCACGCTGAGAGGAATGCTAATGGGCCGCACGCATTTTCATGTTCCCTCAGTGGGGCTGCGCTGAAGCCAGACATGCGACGCTTGTCAAATAAACAGAAGCTCTAGCACAGCAGCATTTAAACGATTGCATGTCCTCGTTTCAGCATAACTGTTTGTGCACTATATAGTGTGCATACTGTGCACAGTTTGTACGTTTCATGAATGAATAATGTACTACATCTGCTAAACTGTGCAGTATACAACCAAAGCACGCTGAATGCATAGCTATATCCCACAATGCAATGCACCCAGCCTGTTGAATGAGAGGTGTGTGGTTGTTAACAACTGCAGATGTTACTGGTTCCATCAATGTAAAAGGGAGGTCAAGCTGAGTACAATGCATTGTGGGATACAGTAATCTACAAGTTGCTTTCTAGCGGCATACTGCATGTTTTCTTACATTACACAGTACACATACAGCACAGCACAGCATAGTACACATATAGCACAGCACACACATACAACACAGCACACATACAGCACAGCACACACATACAGCACAGCACAGCACACACATACAGCACAGGACACATACAGCACAGCACACACATACAACACAGCATGCTGCAAAAAGTGCTACAATATGCCATTTCTTCAAACATGTCTATATTTGGGTTCAAGAGTCTATTCATTCATCCATAAACAATCTTCTGCATCTTTCATGTTTCATCTCTCCCTCCTGCCCACCTCCACCAGAACACACACACACACACACACACACACTGTTGTAGAACAGGTGATGTTGTCATACTCTCAGCTCTTCAGAACATTGTAACAGAAATAATCAAATGCTATTATTTGTAGTGTGCATATCTGTGTCATCTCTTTAGATTTGTGTGTAATTTCTCCTCTGGCTGCAGACCTTCATCTGTCTGGATGATGTAGCAGCAGGTATGAGGGAGGGGGGTGATTTACCCGACACTGCTTTCATTTCAGGGTTAATAGACCCTATAACAGCAGCTGTCTCAGATCAGAGAGTGTAAAGCAGCTCGCCTCAACCTGACCTGACAGATCTCTCTTCTGTACTGTCACTCACCTCCACTGCAGCTGGCTGTAAACCTCACTGGATGAGTTAACCAGGTCCACCTACATTTCTAACTCTCTTTTTCCATGACTATGCTTGTATAAGCAGTTTACATGTGTAATAAAACTATTAAAGTTTCATTTAGCCAGTGTACATATTTACTGGACTCACACACTCCTCTGAATCACAAGCATCTGAACTCATTCATATTCTACACTCTATACAATTCTATACACTGAAACTCTAATTGCAGTATAAATGTTAGTGAAGCTTATGACCCCCCCCCCCTTACCATCTCTTTGGTCAAAATGTTATTGTTACTAATGACCCACAATCCAACTTAACCAAACCGCACAGAAGTGCAGTTAATATTTAAGTTTTTGATAGAATTTATAGCTCTTCTTTATAAAACTCAGTGAGGTTTACCCGTCAAATTTGACTGTTATGATGGAGAAGAGTGTTAAAATAACCCGACACACATACAGGTGACACGCTTTCCTGAAACTCCTGATAAACCAGGATCTCATTGCCAATCTGCTGTTGCATGGCTGATGCGTAACACGCCGCCTCTGCTTCAGGCAGCATTGCATTTACATGTACACTGTGGCGTAATGAGGCCTGGAAAAACACAGTCAAGAGCCGTGCATGATTTCTGCTGCAGGCTTCTCTCATGAAATCTAAAGACAGCACGACAGCTCCATTTACAAATGACATGACACACGCTGTCATGCAAATATTACACAGCGACATGCCTTAGCATGCATATTTGTAAGCCATACAACTAGAACAGATTTCTTCAGTTAAATTTGATAAGTTATGTGTTTGTTTATTCAAGAAAGAAAATATAGCCGATACGCTACAGTTTTCTGATGAAAATGTGAACCCATGCAACACTCATGGCCACAATGGTAGAGTGTTTTGGGTGGTTGCTAGGGTGTTGCTATGCAGTAGCTAGAGTCTTGTGGGTGGTTACCCAGAGTGTTGCTATGCAGTTGTTACGGTGTTCTAGGTGATTTTTACTGCCCTAAGAGTTAAGTCCTCTCAAGTTTCTATAAAATTTAATTGTTTATATATTAATTATTATAGTTAAGTTATATAACTATATATTATATATATATATATATATATATAACTATATAATATTTTGGGTCTTTCAACGGAACAGATTTTTTGGGTTTGCAACAGGCAGCGATACCCATGAGTATATAACCGCTGCCACTGTATAACAGAGATTGTGTATAACCAGAAGTATAGAGGACAAACCTAAACTTTTTCAGCTGAGATGACTCAACTTCAGAGATCTGCACCAAACCCTGTGAAGTCAGAGCTGAATGATACTGCAGTGCCTTCACTCCAGTGAAGAACCTTCAGCTGATGTTTGAGGGAAAAGAACAGAGCAGGAACAGGATCAGACGTTTACTGATGCAATAATGTAGCGGTTGCTCCAGCTGATCTCCAGCCCTGTTTGATGCTCAAGAGCTAAAACTGAAATTCAGAGTCATGTGACCTTTACCACAGTGAAGGAGATGCTGAACGATCCGAGCCGAGTCCCTCATGTACAATCAGATCAATCAGCCACCAACTGCCCATCCCATCGTTACAGTCAAAAAGGTCATATTAGCATATTTATCACCTCAAAAATCAGGCTGCTGTTTTCTATAAATGAAAGAATACAGTGACCCAGAGGTGTTGAGCGCCAGCCTCTGTTTTACATGCATGCTATAGAAAACAGCAGCGCAAATATTCTTCCTTATGTGTGTGTTTGTGAAGAAATACAGTCATAAAGTACAAAGAACATTTTTGGGTGAACACGTCCTTTCATTCAACATGTACATTTATTTAATCATAATGGACCTTTGACTCTGTCACAACAGCTCGTTCTTCTTAGAAGACTTGGCGGCATATTTCTGGTCAAAGAACGAATCCTCATCTGCACTGACGTCTGCTGGATTCAGAACAGCTTTGTGCTCTTCAGACTGATGCAGTCTGTTTAATGTTGCATGAAATGCGTTCTTCAAATGCCTTCTGCCCTTTAGGATCTACAGGCATCAGATTGTGCTAAATCCTCGAGACCTCCAGCGCTGAAGTTTTGAATGAACCTTTAACATATTGACTGACATCATCATGTCGACTGTGAGCAGTGACATCACTATTAAAAACAATCAACATCATGACATCACAAGACGATAACCGAACGTCACTTGCTAAAATAAATGCAAAATGATGAGGTCATGTGACAGAGAAATCTCCTGTGTAATCTGTTAAATTTGGTTGCTTGTACAGAGCATCTTTAAACACATGAATCTCTGTTGTGTGGGTCCCTGAGTTTGTTTGCTGACTGGCTGAGGGGTCTCTGTGGCAGAAAAGATTCGACAAGAAATACTGCTGCTGTTAAAACTAGCAGCATTGTTGAGATGGAAACTGGCTGTCAGGCTGCGAGTGCAGGAGGTATTGTGTGTTAATTGAATGTGTAATCCATTTACTGCCTCAGACTGCAGAAATGAAGGTATCTGGCATAACTCCAGCCTCTCCGAAATATAGATTACATCAGAGACTCTGGGAGAAAAAGGTCAACCGGGAGAGAAGTGCTAGATTCTGTTGAGAGGAGAGAGAGACAGAGGGAGAGACAGAGAAACATACAGAGAGAGAGACACACAGAGATTCACAGAGAGAGAGACAGACGGCCAGAGACACACACAGACAGAGAGAGACACACACAGAGATTTACAGAGAGAGAGACAGACGGCCAGAGACACACACAGACAGAGAGACAGACGGCCAGAGACACACACACAGAGAGAGTGAGAGAGAGAGAGAGAGAGAGAGAGAGAATGTGTGGATGAGTGTCAAAGAGAAAGTTAGTTTAATTAGCATATACAACCGAGACTTGCTGTTCTAAACAACATGACATAATAAAGCTATGACATCACACACCTGTTCACTGTATCACTGCAGTACTTATAGTGGTTTATTATCATTGCTGCATAGCTACAGTCTGTCAGCTGAGAAGAAATACTGCCACCCAAAAACACATTTACCCTTACGCTTCTGACTCTCTTTCTTCTGTGGAAACTTTGAACTTCAGCGCGATGAAAAAGCCCCAAGACAAAAAAATATCATATATCACAGCCAACAGATTTAAATAGAAGCTAGAACTAAAATCCACCATAACTCACTTCTACAGCCTCTCGTGGATTATTCTTTTAAATTACAGTGATCAATCTAATACTTGTGTTAATGCTGATAAATACAGAAGCCTCCACTGGAATTATTATTATAGAATATCTCACACAAGCCTTGAGAAGCTACAGTTACATAAAATCACGTTTTTGATGTCTTGTGCTACCATCTAGTGTCTCTGAGGGAAAGACTTCCAAGAGCTTTCAGAAAACCCATCACTTCAGAGAAACAGAGCAAAAACCAAAGAGTCACGTGATGATACAATCTAGATTTCGTCTCCTGCATATATCCACTCGTATGTGTGAAGTCAGGGCGGTTCAGACTGATGTCTGTGTATCTCAGGGTGTGAATGAATGAGTCTCTGAACTGTTTACTGTCACTTTGCTGTACTGTGATCCCACGAGATCCACAGAAGTAGAATGTACTGTACGTCGTTAAATATGTACCACACACACACACACACACACACACACACACAATCAGTCTGAAAGCATGTATCATATTGTTGCCTTTAGCTATAATTTCTAAATAGAATATCAATAGAAAATCAATCTTACTGCAAACTTTCACTCCATTAAAAGTTTGATGTTCTGTAAAAGGTATTTTTAACACTTAAGACAATATGAAGCTTCAGATCCAAACTCACTACTGAAACTAAGCTGCTAAAACAAGTACATCAACAGCCAATTAATGCTCAATGCTACTGTACCCACATGCCATGTTAACTAATCATAATATGTCTCATTAACATACAAAAATTATGCAGATGTTAAAGAAGTAATCCTACAGCTGACCACTGGGTGTCGCTTACGTCTAAACAGAACACAAGTGGACATGTATTTCCATATGAAGGAAAAATGTAAAATATGACAGTTAAAGGTCATTTTGTCCTGTGTCAAAAAAAACCTTTAAAATAAAACAAAAAATTAAAATAATATAATTTATCCTTTATTTCTGATATCTGACCCTCAGAAACACTCTTTCAACACTGCTCAACATCAGAACACTTGGTAAACATGTAAGAATGTGTGTTACTGTTATTTTTAAATCCAGTGTTTGAGTTCAGCTGTGGCTTCTGTATGTAAAAGATCATCTGTGCTTCTGACTACAGCAGACACGTTCTTTCATTTCCAGCAGTTTGTACGGGGATTAATCAGTTCTTACTCAATGATAAACTGATGTTGAATGAGGGATTTTATTTAAATCAGTCTATCGGGAACACTGACGTAAGTGTTTGAGTAATGTACAGTCTGTGTTATGTACAAATATTCACTTTAAAACCAGCATTTTTTATTTTTTTTATTTTTTGATTCTGCCTTCTTTTTTTGCCCTGGTATTTTTAAGGGAACTCAGTCTTTAAACATGGTTTTTGTAGGAAAGAAATCTGTATTACAATTATTTGCTCTCTGCCAAATAACCAAATTGCAAGTTTGAAGTATAATTTCTTTACTTTTGTTGAGAACGTACCATGTAAAGTCTTGAATATTAATGACGTAATACGACGTTCCCTCAGTACGGCCAATCTGTTTGGCTCATAAAAGGCAGCCGTAGCCTAGATTGTGTCACGTGACTGGGCGATTCCTGAAACGTCAGCGCTGCTACTTGCATATTCATGAGCTCAGCCTTCAGGAGGGATGCTGCAGGATGCGCTGACGTCACAGAAGGAGGAGAGCCGGAGTGAGTTGGGCCACTTTTCTCCATCCTAGAGATGGCGTCCCAGTCCCCATGATTAAGCAGAAAAAGAAGAGAAGGAAAGAATGCGAAGACCACGACTCCACCCGCTTTTCAGCACCGCGATGCTTAAGGTTTATATCGGCTTTCTTTAGAGGTTAACATGTCTGGATCATTGACTTTCTATTGGAGGTGCGGATAAGGTGTTGCTGCCTCCACTGCTTCCAACCATTCATTCGCTGAGGGTGGAGGGGCCGGGGCGATGGCTGCTGGAGGAGGTGCGGGAGGATGTGGGGAGTCGGTGGATCACTACAAGGCGGAGGTGGAGCGGCTGACCCGCGAGCTGGCGGAGGCGAACCGGGAGAAGGTCCGGGCGGCGGAATGCGGCCTGGCGGTGCTGGAGGAGAACCAGACACTGAAGCAGCAGTATGCGGAGCTGGAGGCCGAGCAGGAGACCCTGAGACAGGAGCTGGAGCAACTGCAGGAGGTACAGGCAACCTTATTACCCCTAACTTATATTATGCCCCAGTTCAGTATCGTTTTGTAACATTTATTCAAACAATAGAGTGAACAGAAGATTAAGCACGTATAACAGAAAGATGCCGAGAGGAGAACAGAACCGTACAAAACAGAATATATTAAAAATCCAGAGTTATCTGTGGGTTACATAATAACATACAGAGAAGAATGTATGATTTTGTGCGTCTTTCTGTTGAAGTATTAATAATAAATGTTGTTTATCCTCAGTATCATAAGAAGATCATTAACTCTCTAATGTGCTCTGAGATTATGTTGTTGTAATGAGCCATCATTTGTTGTTTCTTGTTTGTATCATTTGTTTGTAATGATCTAGTTTTCCCTTTAGATTTCTCAAGCACACACTGCGCTTCAGCAGATTATTTAGTCTGGTGTTTTTGCCCCAGCCAACACACTTATGATAACATAAACTTTATCTAGATACTGTAAACTAGAGAATTAATGAAATAGAATGAGTCGATGATAAGAGGATGTTCATGTTTGACAGATCAGAGATGTGCAGCAGAAGCTGATCACTCAGCTGTGGCTGTGAGTGACACTCTCCAGTGCAATTCAACAGTTTTTTAATTACAGTGTAGTAGCAAATATTAAATAATTGAATAATGCTGATGTAACGTCCATTTTATTGGTAATCATCTACTGTATATTTCCCTGTATGTTGATGAACTAGTCATGGAAATGTGAGATTTATACAGAGGATGAAGGCATTTGCTGATATATTATTCATAAATGTCTGTTTCTGACATTCAACACCCCCGCTGCCCTCAGAGAGATGAGAAGACTGTCTGATACTACAACATTCATAACAGAGAGAGTCCAGCAATAAGTTTACTGAACTGAACTGGTCTTCAGCTCTGTGCTGGGTAAAGCATGTTTCCCAGGTTCTTACTGTTGCCGTGGTAAAGCCACAAACCCTTGAGCTCAGAACCGCCTGAGAGTCTCCACTGACCTTCTGAAGAATCCCCGTTATAAACATCCTCCATTGTGCTGCTGCGTGTTCAGCCTCACACTGATTCTGAGCTGCTTTTATATGTTCACTGAAACCCCTGACGATGGTTCAGAGTAACAAGAGATTTCCTCCTGCATGTTGTATCAGACAGATACAGTAATGCTCTTCAGATTAAATTAAAAGGTTTATTGATAAGAGACCCGTGCCACATCTCCTTCACTGTTGACAGGCTGTTTGCATTGCTCAGTTTGGTCTCTGTTTGCAGTTGAGTTTTGACTGATGATTGCTGAGCAGTGATGATGTGTGTTAAGATCATGTGACAACATGCTTCAGATCCATCAGTGGTTTGCGTTCAGGGTTAGTGTGTTCAGGGCACATGTGTGACTCATAATGCACAGCAGTTAAGATGCAGTAACGTGCATTAGATGCAGCTGAACGCGGCTGCAAGCGTCTGTTGGTTATATTAATGAATGATATAAGTGTCTGTAAGGTGTGTGTTTTTCTGTCATTTGGTTAGGGACATGTTGAGACAGTCAGTGACAGATCAGCAGAGAGTTTATACAGAGAGCTTGGAGACACATCTGCTCGTGATGATGAATTATGGATGGGGCAGCACCAGACACTTGACAGAGGAATGTGAATAAAACACAGAGGAACAATTTCTGCATGAGTCACATGACGAGTGATGTCATATTTTACCCTGCATATTAGATTTGATATGTAGATTCGAGTCCACTACTGAAATCTCTTCTACTGTATTTCTCTCTAGTTAATGATTTTATTATCAGTAAAACATTTTGTGTCATTCAGTGGAAATCTGAAGTTAAAACGGTCACATGTTTGTAATTATAATTATTTGTAGCACATTTTATCTTTCCTTGCTTCAAAATGTTCAGCATTTTAAAAATGTCTCTTTTTCCATATCTTCAGTGTGGTCTCAGTTATTTGGATCTGCTGCCGTGTGTTTCAGTGTAAACCAGTAAAAGGGGACTATTCCAGAAGATTCTAGCACAAATATAATCCTTGTACTAACTCAACCTCCAGCACTGAGAGAGAGATACAAAAGTGTCGTGTGTTTCAGATCTATTTCTAGCCCTGCTGTCTTAGTCCTCCATTATGGTCATATATACGGCAGATCAATATACACACACACACACACACACAGTTTGACTGGGGCAAAGTTGTCACAGACAGATTAAAGATGGATGATGTCGCTATGTGATAGTTTGAGAAAAGCATATCAGACTGGAGTCTTCCTTTCTATTAACTCTCTGTCCCTCACAACAGCCCCATACAACACGTAACAACAAACACTGTACACTGTTTATCAGACACACACACTGTAGCCCATCATGTTTCTGTCACCAGACCACCAGATCTGACGCTTGTACACTGAAATACTCTGTTGTGTGTTTTGGATCTCTGCAGCAGAGCTGCTCTTATATTAAGATTCACTGCAGCAGCTTTGATATTGATTCGTGTGTCTGTGTGGACACTCCAGAAAATGATACAGCTCAGCCTTTCACATGAGCTGCCGTACAGAGCAGCACACATCTCCTGATTCAGCTGAACTTCACCTGTCCACAATCATAACACACTTTAAATGATGTACATGGGTTGATATGGCTGGATGATGGATAGACAGACAGATGTATGTTTTCAGGTGTGTGTGGGTGAGGCTGTAGTGTTTAAATTGCTGAGATATTTAGATAAATCGATGTGAATGTGTCAGATGGTCGGGGTGGACGTGCTGTTGGCAGAGGTACACTGTTTCTGGTGGCTCAGTGGGTGGAGCATGGCACCAGCAGCATTGAGATCATGGGTTCAATTTCCAAGCAACACACAACCTGGTTTAAATGTGACTATACTTTAAAAGTCGCTTCAGATTAAAGTGTCTGCCAAATGCGTAAATGTAAATGTATAAAGTCAATAAGATGGTCAGTCAGCTGTGGAATATTAAATGTGATTATTATCTCAGTGATTTTTCATCATTTCCAGTAATTCTGTTACACTGTGACTGCTGACTCACTCTCCCAGTGATGTCACTGGTTATCATACCGTAATAAGAAACTTAAAATTGTTCAGCTCTTTCCTCTGAATAAATGTGTTTGTGAAATTATCTATCAACATTTACGTCTTGTTTAATTGTTCACCAGAAGGAAGATTTTCCTGTTTCATTGCACTTGTGTTGCTGTGTTTCAGCATTCTTTCTTCTTGTGATCTAAGAAATGCTTTAGTTAAGAAACTGTTCTTAGATCAGTTTTCCACCCCCTTGCACATTATTGATTGGTCACATGACACAGGAGTCTACCATCAGCTCATGGGGCTGAATGCTGTCTGTCCAATCACATCTCATATCTCAAGATCAAGTTCAATTCAATGAAGTTGCTGGTTTTTCAGATAAAATGTGATGACATGCGTACTGTAAATTACTGTGAATTATGGTTGACGTGATGAGCTTTAAAAAAAGTGGAACTGCAGTGTTGTGTGTTCACACTGTACTGCTGATGGTGTTTTTATAGATGAATCTTCTAAATATAGCATCAGAACATCAGAGGTCTCCGTACAGATCTGTCATCTCAGCACAGTGCACATTCTCCCCTTTGGGTCCCATCACACGCAGTGGGTTTTTCCCAAAATTCACTGGAGCAAACCCTCAACTTTTTGTTATGTGCTAATGTTTAATACTTAAGGTTAGAGGTTAGTCAACAGACAATAGTGATGTCTGCCTAACTACTACAAGAGTTTAATCATGACAACAGTCTCTGTTCTGATCTCACCCTAGTAGAAAAATAATATATGCTAATAATAATATAATAATGTAATAATACGGATCTCTTCCAGTACTGCAGAACTGACTAAACATCCGGCAGCGCGTGATTGAATTTCCAGTGTAATGGAAAACTGCTGTGTCTTCTGAGAGCGCGTTCATCTGTCTTCATCCAGACAGACAGAACACACTCCCTGAATAAGTTCATTATTCTCTCCATCTCTTACACTGACGCACTGTGACACTGAGAGAGAAAGGACTGTTTTACTGCGTTTATTTTACCTGCTGTCATTGTGTGTGTGGTTTTCCCAGCATGCACTGCTTCTATAAACCTCTGAAGTGATTTTTCACACTATGAGATTCTGCTGTATTAATTATCTTTGGGTTCTTATTCCAGTCACGCCTTCCAGATTATGGCTGATATTCTCTGAACTTCACCTTACATCATGAGGTCACAGAATCTGTGTCAAACACATTCTCTGACTGGCTTCCTGGGGACTCAATCTTATTTTCATACATTTGTTTTGCAAACCGTTACGATATAACTCAAATTATCATTGGGGCAGCAGGTGAAGTCTTGGTGGTTTGAATGATCTGCTCATTTTGGCTCTGTCTGTGTGCCAGGCTTTCAGCCAGGCATATAACACCCAGAGGAAGGTGGCTGAGGATGGGGAGAGCAATGAGGAGACGCTGCTGCAGGAGTCGGCCACTAAGGAGGCGTATTACATGGGGCGTCTGCTGGAGCAGCAGGCCGAGCTGAAGAGCAGCCGGTCGCAGGCGTCCTGCACGCAGGCAGAGAACGAGAGACTTACGGCCATCTTACAGGAGCTCAGAGAGGTAAAAACTCAACCAAGAAACCAACTGGTCCAATAACAGCTCCAGAATGCTCTACACGTTGATCATTTGTCTGGAATCACATGTATGAATGTGAGCAGAGGTCAGAGGAGGTGCTGGTTTATATTTCTCTGTGTGTCTCAGAGTAACGAGATGCTGGAGCTGCAGAGGAGCCGCATGCGAGAGGAGATCAGGGAGTATAAATTCAGAGAGAGCGGACTGCTGCAGGACTACACAGAGCTGGAGGACGAGAACATCTCTCTGCAGAAACTGGTGTCCACACTCAAACAGAACCAGGTGAACATGCACACACACATCTGAAATCTGTTTACTAATTACAATTATCACATGTGGGATTGATAATTCTGTATTTTTTGTGATATATTTGTTGTATTCGTTCAGGTGGAGTATGAAGGTCTGAAGCATGAGATCAAAGTTCTGGAGGAGGAAACAGCTCTACTCAATAGCCAATTAGAGGACGCACTGCGCTTGAAGGACATCTCAGAGAGCCAACTGGAAGAGGCTCTGGATGCTTTGAAAAACGAGCGGGAGCAGAAGAACACTCTGAGGAAGGAACTGGCGCATCACCTCACCGTGTGTGACGGGGCCTTTAGCTCCGGCTGCGCTCATCTGATCGCCTTGAGCTCTGCACCCCCTAGTGGCAGTGCCACCCCAACCGCAGCGACGTCTCCCAGCAGTGAGGACGGCAGCAGGTGTAATGGGCATCTGCCGCAGGGCGCAGTGGGTTCTGGCATCAACCGGCTCAACGGTGACTTCAGGTCATCAGCTTTGAAAAAGAGTGAAATTTTGACCCCTGACCTCTACAGTGAAATCAACGGCCCTGAGATCCAGAAACTCAAACAACAGCTTCAGCAGGTCAGTGGTGAGGGGCGGGGCAAGTGTCTGCCACACCCACATACTGAATATATAAACCATGTCTGTAGGTTTACAAGTATTTTTATGTGTAAGAGCTGCTTACACATAACACAAAGTGTTTGTCGTCAGAGATAATCTTCCTGAAATATTTCAGTCCTTAATGTTTGGCTTGACTTGATTTTGGTTGATTTCTTTCTCTTGTATGTCTGTATTTTATGCTTTACAAACATATTTGATCTGTTCGTAATCCCTAAATAGTGACACACTGATGCTGCATTGGTTAAGGCGTTGTTCTGTTTGTAGTGAGATGCTGCAGTGTGGTGAGATGAAATATGAGACCACACACACACACACACACACACAAATACACACACACACACACACACACTCCCTAATGGACCAAAAGATCACTGTTTCTATAGCACAAAAGTATTTTTCATTTTAACCCGCCAATAAACGAATAAAGTGTAAACTATAAGAGGATGTAAACTGAAGAAGCAAGATTAATAACCAGCTTCATATGCAAGGCTACGTTTTACTGGTGAACAATATACAGTATGACAGTCATCCTGCTAGGTCAGTGCCAGACGAGCAATAAGCAGCATGAAATTTCCTTCATGGCCTTGTTTATGTGTTGCAGGTGGAGAGAGAGAAAGCGTCTTTGTTGAGCAGTTTGCAGGAGTCTCAGACTCTCCTGCGGCACACGCAGGGAGCTCTGACAGAACAGCACGAAAGGGCCAATCGCCTGGGGGAGCGATTCCGAAAACTCCGTCGCCAACGCAGCACCAAAGGAAACAAGGAGGAAGAGGAGGATGAAGAGGAGACCATGGTTTCCCCCGGCGACCAGGAGGGGCCCAGTCTGGAGCTGCTGCAGTGCAAGTACAGGGTGGCGGTGACAGAGGTGGTCGGGCTGAAGGCGGAGCTTAAGGAGGTAAAAGAAAGATTTAATGAGTCTGTGGAGGCCAGCGCAAGGGCAGAGGAACAGGGGAAGGT
Organism: Botia almorhae; assembly: GCA_036877575.1. Lineage (NCBI taxonomy): Eukaryota > Metazoa > Chordata > Actinopteri > Cypriniformes > Botiidae > Botia > Botia almorhae. The sequence goes on along the minus strand of JAZGTJ010006365.1, from coordinate 7,871 downwards.
TCAGCTGCAGGACCTGGAGACTCAGGTGGCGCAGCTAGAGCGCAGCTGCAGGGAGGGTCGGGAGAAGACGGTCAAGCTGGAACGCGAGCTGCAGGCAGCCAATAACACGACTATGGAAGCCCATGGAATTCTGGGAAATGCCCAAGATGAGTTGGCGACATTCAGCGAGGAGTTAGCCCAACTTTACCACCACGTCTGCCTCTGCAACAACGAGACACCCAACCGTGTTATGCTGGACTATTATCGGCAGGGCAAGACCCCCACACGCATTTCCACTGTTGGCATCAAAGGACAAGAAGATCATCGAGTGCTGCTGACGCCACGGCTGGCGCGTCGTTTAGCAGCTATCAACGCTGCGACGTCCGAGTCACGTAGCCCATCTGACTCACCATCCAAAGAGCCTCAGACTGCTGAGCAGAGCCCAGTACGCACACCACTGGGTTCACCCATCGTTAGTGCCTCCTCCTCCTCATCATCTTCATCTCCAGCGCCCGAGCTGGCCACGGGTTCCGACCTGCGTCGAGAGCCGACCAACATCCACCATCTCAACGCCATCATCCGTGACCAGATCAAGCACCTGCAGAGAGCAGTGGACCGCTCGCTCCAGCTGTCCCGCCAGCGCGCGGCCGCCAGCGAGCTCGCCCCGCTCATGGACAAAGATAAGGAGGTCTGCATGGAGGAGATCCTCAAGCTCAAATCACTTCTGAGCACCAAGAGGGAGCAGGTCGCAACCTTACGCCTTCTGCTCAAAGCCAACAAGCAGGTGTGCAATTAACGCTATTTATTACCCAGCATTCTGTTGATCGCCATGGAGACAAAGTGTTTTGAAGTGTAATGGTGTAACCTTTTTCTGAGTGAGATTTTCTGATTCTCATTACTGTTACTCTTGAAATGATTTCTTCTCTCAGTGAGTTTATCATGTCTTCATGAGTCTGCCATGATGACTGGCATAAAGTCTGGTCCACTTTACAGCTTATTACCTGTAAATATACCTCATACATTACATTCAGAATGATATTAAGCAAAACTCTAATGTGTGTAACCGTTTGAACTCTGGTTTTGAGGCGTAAACCTGTTTTTTTCCAAAAACGACCTCATTGGTCAGAACGGGTCAGTGTTTTCATGATGGATCGGTATTATGTGATGTTATTGGTGGAAGAAGATGTTTATCAGACACAATGTCGTGTGTAACTCTCACTGGTGTTTCACAGACAGCCGAGGTCGCGCTGGCCAACCTGAAGAGTAAATATGAGACAGAGAAGAACATGGTGACTGAAACCATGATAAGACTGAGGAACGAGCTGAAAGCTCTGAAAGAGGACGCGGCCACCTTCTCTTCCCTGAGAGCCATGTTTGCCACACGGTAAGAACAGTACAGTACATCAGACCAGATAAAGCCAGCTGGAACAGCTGAGACAGATGGAAAAATGTTTCAATCCCAACCTTCACAATAGTTTCTTTCTCTCTCATTAGGTGTGATGAGTATGTGACTCAGCTGGATGAGATGCAAAGGCAGCTGGCGGCGGCTGAAGACGAGAAGAAGACATTGAATTCTCTCCTGCGCATGGCCATCCAGCAGAAACTCGCCCTTACGCAGAAACTGGAAGACCTGGAGTTCGACCAGGAGCAGTCTCACCGCACCCGCATCACCAAGACGTCCAGATTGAGGACGGCCACGCCCAAAGTAAGTGCAACCCCAGTTCCGCCCCTTCCTGACACGCCTATGACAATAACTGAGATGCTTACAGCAGCTGCTGCCATTACCTCGCCCACCACTCAGAACACGCCCAACTTCACCCCTACACAACCCTCCGCCCCAAACAGCCCACCCTCACTGGAGGCCCCTTCGTCCCCTGCGTCCTCCTCGTCCACTTGGACCTCCCTGACCACGCCTTACCGCCAGAGTGTCTCTCAATGGACGATGGGAGTCCGGGCGTATGTTGTGGAGCCGCACTCTTTCAGTGTGGACTACACCAATCTGCCTACTCACTCCTCCATCCTGGCCCGGCGCTATGCAAGCGAGTCGCACTATTCCCCAGGCTCTGCCCCTTCTTCGCCCTACCGCTCGTCTCTTTCGGCTAGTCGCCGCTCCATGTGGAGCACCGCCCAATCTCGACCCCTCCCCAGCCACCTGAGCCGCTCCAATTCACGATACACGTCCCCATCATCCACCTACAGCCCACTCTACCCCAGATACTCCAGCTCCCAGCATCCCCGGTACTGACACCCGGCGGGTGGCACAGAGAGGAGGACACACTGCTTTCCTGCTTTCTAGTTCCTGTGTTTGAATGTTTCCAGAATGTTTTTTTAACTCAGGGATTTAACGGAGCACAAGCAGTCCGGCCTTCTTGAAACGAGACTGTTGATCAGATCTCAGGACACTGTTCTGCAAAGGTCTGACAAACTGTTGGTCACACATGTGGCTGTGTCACGTCAGCAGGATCAGAGGAACTTTAGACAGTTTTAGCAGAACGTTGAGATTTTGTTGCGTGTCTGTGAATGTGTATTGATATCACATCCTGTCAGATATTTGAAAATATTTCAGTCAATCAACACTAAAAACGTTCACAGCGTATCTGTCAACGCATTGCAGTGATAAATGAAGAATTACTCATTTACTTTTAGAAGTTTCTGATTTGTAACAACAAGCTTTTTTATGAAATTCGGTTGTTGTTGTCTGTGTTTGGGATGGCATACTAGCCTCATGCTGCGTCCAGTGCAGTATATACTGCACACTGCATACTGTTTTTATTATAAGTGATACAGTATTCATTATTCAGTGCTAAAGGTTTGGAACAGTAGTATGCTACAGCATACTGCACACTGTGTGAGGGGTAGTACTCCATTCCCAGAACAGCTGCAGTTGTGTTGTCACAGTGACATCTTGTGGATAAACAGTATAACTGCTGGACTCCCTTTACAACAGTGATTGAGCAAAAACATGTCAAGTTTAATGTCTCAGTACAGATCAGCCTGATCCTGGTTCAGCTGTTCGGTAATGTGATGAATGTAATGAGTGATGAACAGCTAATGATGTTAATGATGATGCTGATGAGGCTCTCAGGGAATATTACTCATCTGAAATCAGTAGACATTCTGTTTATGTGAAGACTACATACATTTTATGTTGTGTTGTGATTTTATTATGCTTTGCACTGAAGTTTTTTTTAAACCCTCCTGTTTTGTTTTGCTACATTTTGTTTGATTTTATTTGTTCACGCTGTGGCAAACATCACACTGTAGAACTCACAGCCAAAAATCTGCTGTCAGACCGCACAGAAAGTGTTAAACACAGGAGACAGCTGTCTGTCCTCTTCATCACACACTTATCTGCTGCACCACACACACACACAAACATACCTGAAGACAGAAGCATTTGACAGGTGTCAGACCTCAACCCTCAGTTCCCTGCATGTTCTTCCTGCAAAATCCCCTTTACATTTTACATGTGTAAATAAACCAGTGATTCTACAGCTGCAGTGACACGTGATGTCATGCATGATGTCACTCTTTCAGATGACCATAAAACCACAACAGAACATCATGCAGTACGTTTAAAACACATGTTATGCATATAACATTTTCAAAAGTACAAAAATAAAGATTTAGAGGAAAATTATCTTTGAATGATAGAAACATTAGGTTTATTACAAAAGAGAAATCTGGAAATGTCACTGCAGATGTACAATGACCCCATTCTGTTCTCAGTTCAGTCTTTAAACTCTGGCAGATACAATTCCTGGTGCTTACACAGGCCTGAGTGCTGCGTGAGGTTGTGTGCAGTATTGAATCTTCTGTAGTCTTGTTTGTTTTATGTTGCGCGTAAAGTGGAAGGTGAAATACAATTTATATTTCTGACATTAAATACACAATATCATTTTAACTTGTTTTAATTATCTCTATGATTAAAAATTTATTTGTTGAAATCATTACAAAAACTTCTTACAGTCGTCTGAGTTTTAGTTATACTGTACTTATACTGTCCAGCAGGAATTTAAATGTAACACAGATACAGTGTAGACAGCGCTGACATATGTTTTGGGAGGTGTGCACAATGGTGTGATGATTTTACATGATCAAGGATTGTCTGATGGTTTTCCTGCGCTGTAGGAAGTCGGGTCTGGAACTGATTGGCATTGGGTTCAGTTGAAGGCTGTCTGTGTGTGTTCAGATGAACAGTAACTTACTGTAGTCACAGATCACATGTGTTTCATCACAGGACAGACAGCTTGTGAAACCTCCTCTCTGTTTACCTGAGGCCTTACACACACACACACACACACACACACACACACAATCACCTCCATAGGCCTTAAAGCCCAGTGCAACACCCCACCATCTCATCCTGTCTGACGTGCAGTTTGAGGAAACCTGTCAAATGCTTCCTGCTTCCGTGATGACCCACCACCTGCACTATGATGAATGTTTTCTACTGCGTGTTCAACAAGCACCTTGTGCGAATGGCACACAGTGTCAGAGTTTAACAGACTGTTATTGTGTTCACACTGACTGTACATGTACTCTGTCATATGCATGTATATACAGTACAGGGGGTACAGGAAACCACTGTAACAATTGTTGTATATTCTTCATATATACTGTAAATAACAGGTATAAATGAACTGCATTTGAGTCAGCCTCTTTATTCTACGCATTAATGAAGTCTTGTGCACATTAAATGATTTGTAACCATGTTAATTTGCATTATTAAATACATCATGATAGATTGGGCAAATTGGGATTGTTATATGTAACTGTGGCTGGCTTGTCTCTGTGCCCTACACTGCCCCCTGGCCTTTGGAGGACTAATCTCTCAGTCTCTTCCAGATAGTCAGTAGCTTTCTGCCTGCGTGCCACCACCCTACTAAGAACTAAACACACGGGCCCCGTTAGCCCACAGGTAACCTCATATAGAGCTCCATTATTTGCATGAAGCCTATATTGTGCTCATTTGTTCAAGAGAACGCTTTACCATTCTCCATGTCTGAAATGACTTTTCTGCTGTTGTCATCAAGGCTGCATGGGCGGGGCAAAATCTTAACCAATAACATTTTTCCAGAGTTACGTTACAGGAGTATTGTGAATGATGTTGTCTGTTGTATAAAGATGTCAATTTTTAACCAAACTTGATCGGTTTTGGTGAAAGTTTTCGGTCTATCTGTTTGTGATCTCTCTCTTCCTGCTGTGTTTCTGGATGTCGTCTGCAGTTTTGAAGCTCCAGGATTCAGGGACAGCACCCACAGTTGTCTGTGTGTCCACACTGCTGTTTCCTCTTTAACTGCCCGCATCTCTAAGACTCTGACGCCTTGACCCCCGATTCCTGCCACCCGCCCCTGCCCTTCATCTGAGGTGCCTCTTGCTCACAACCCCAGTGCCCTGATTCTGAGCTGACAGCCCTGTTCACAGGATGATGAAACTGCCTGTGTGATCACATGACTCTGACATCACAATGACATCATGGTCATGGGTGTATGTTTCTAATGTTGTCCTGTAGCTTCTTGCCTATGACACTTTTCTACACATAACTCAAGTGTTGATGTTTCACGGTTTTGTCAACTTTGATTGTGTTGTACAGTCAGTGATGGTGTTACAGAGATCAGACCCCTCAAAGGCAGTAAACCATAACAGAGAGAGACCACAAAGAAAACAAACTTGTAGGATACTGTCCCACTGGTTCATTTACTAAAGATACTCTTTCAGTTCATGGTATGTTATGTTGGTGAATGACAGACCAAATACATTAAAGGAATGTACTGGCTTCATTCTGGTACCTAAATCTGCATAAACTTAAACACTGTTTAAAAATATTAAACACAAATATAATTTATATACATTATAATATATTATAGTTAATTAAATATATAAATAGTGACCTGGGACTAGTCGCATGTGTTCTAATTACATAAACAGCATCTTAAATCTGATTGAATGGGAGACGTTCCAGGACTGCTGATATATAAAAGCAGATCAGCCCCGAGCTTGTTTTTTACAAACTGAGGGACAAAAGATTTGAACCCATAATATTTCTTTATAACCTCCAGACTGAATTTACCAAAGTCCTCACAACACCCCTGAAAAAGACTGAACTTACTGTATGAAAGACTGTAAACGACACAGAAAGCTTTATTATGTATCCTGTGTGCGCCTTACTGTTCAAAAACGTTTTAATTGATATCCATTTAGTACTATAATCTACCTCTGTACGTTAGTTTCAGATGAATATACACCTCATCATCATGAATGTTGCATGTTTGAATTTCCTCTTGCTAAAACCTCACAGCTTCATCTTAATCTCGTTATATTTGCGCTGCTGCTGGTAAACTCGCGTTCAAGCACAACATACACACAACCAGCACAGTCCGGAGATATGACTGTTAATCCACCCGTCAGACTAATGCTGCAGCTGGATCACTAATCTCTTAACCCGCTGGACTGTCTCCTGCTGTGGGCGATCTCCATGGATTCCATCTGTCCTGTGTCCTGTCTATAACTGTGAGCAGATGAACTTCCACAGGTGAATTCGTTTGAAGTACCAGCCTGAGTTCTATTGCTTTGATTTTCATTTCAGCTGTGCAATCTTGATTATCTGTGTACAAGCTTGTGTATCAGCTGAAAAATAAGACCATGTATATCAACAACTGAAACAGTCATTCTGCACAATTATAGTCTTCCTGGCAAGCAGCAATACTGCAGTCCTCTAAACATGATCCTATTTAATGAATATACAAATAAATCCATTTAATACAAGCAAAAGTCTCTATGAACCTTTTATTTATGATTACAAATGAACGTGTTACTTGCATCTTTTAGTTACAAGGTTAGATCTTTAACCACAAGCCCATGTTACCAGGTTACAAAACAACTTCTAATGTATTCATGTCATTCTGCTCGATAATATCTCAAATCAAAAGGAATTTAGCAAAAAGCTTTAAGCAAAACATTTAAAACAAGATTTAAAATGAAAAAACATTACTTATACTTAAACATATATTACTTATACTGCTCCAATATCTCATAAAAATGAAGTCTGTATGACTGCTACACGTGTGACTTCACACAGCCTCTGTAAAACCAGCATGACATCAGTTTGTTTAGCAAAGTGAAGTTAGTTCTGAGTTCAGCTGGTTGCAGATGACACTTTATTTAAATAATTCCATTAACATTTTAATGACATTTAAACATTTTAAATGTGCCGTAAGAGTTCAAACTGTTTTTGCGGTGTTGATAAAACTTATTTAACTACATTTAGATTCTTCAGAGATTGTGTGAAGCACTTAAGTTTGGCAAACTATTTACACGTACAGTCTTAAATCTTATATGCAAATAAAAGCGTGTTTCCTTTGAGTCGTGAGGGGAGGGTTTGCGTCAGGATTGGTTGTGCAATTCGTAACAAACGCAACAAGCGTGAAAACAAAAACCTCCGAGCGAGGATTGCAGGTAGTTGTTCAGATGCGCGTTTGTGGAGGAACGAGAAGGACCTGAGATGTTTGAGAAGGTCCGAAGGAACATCAGGAGCACGTATGACGTGCAGGACTTCAGACGGGCTGCAGTGAGGAGAAGATCTGCACAGATGAGGCCGAAATCTGTTTCTGGTGAGACATTTGCAGTGATGTTACGATGAGAACCTGGAAAAGCTGTTTACAAAGAAGTAAACAAAAAACATAAAGCGATGCAAAGTAATCGTGCTGTGGTTCAGCTGCTGCTGTAGTTAAAGTGGTTATTTCTCTCTTCTGGTAAGTATTGTGTTTTCTCCTGTCTCTTCTGAAGCTACAGGCAGCTGGAGGAAGGTCACAAGTCTGTGTGCTGTCTGCCAAAAACTATCTTGATAATTGTAAGAAAAAGTTCAGCCGACAGGGGCCAGTACAAGCTAT
>JAZGTJ010006364.1:0-15246 GCA_036877575.1 Botia almorhae | reverse complement strand
TCAAAAACAAGAAACTAAGCAGCACTAAACTAACCAAAAGAAAAAAAAAACACTAATATCTAGAAGTATTAAATAAAATAAAAACGATGCAAGACAGAGCTAGACTACAAAACAGCTGAAGCAGGATAACAATCTCCACAGACAAAGCCAGGTTAACTAAGCGGAGCAGAGAAACGATCTGGCACAGGACAGAAAACAAGAAGAGAATATAAAGGGTAACTAATGATCTAAAACAGGTGTTAATCCTAACAAGATAATCAGGTAACAAGAGGGGCGGGGTAACAATAGAGTACATGGCAAAACACAAATACCAACTGACAGCCATGCGCTCCAGACAAACAATGACACAACACAAACAAACCCAGATCAGACCGGTGCCTTAATATGTTTACGCTGTCAGCATATGTACATATATAAGTACATTATAATATAAATACAACACAATATCTAAAAAATAATGAAAAAACTAACAAAAATTTGCAGCCTTGGTAAACAATTTATCAGATGCATAGCAAAACCAACAAAGACCGTTTGGGAAATCTGCAAAATCAAGTAACTAATTAGCAAGCTGATGATGTCCTTTCTGAATGATTATCACAACTTCGCACAGTGTTTCATAGTATTAGTTGTACTAATACTAATAGTTCATTATTAACTAATACAAACATTATTAAAGTTGCAATTAGTTGTTGCTGTTGCTAATTATTTTAAACACAGTGCTTAAAGTCGTTTTTAACAGCTTTTTTGAATAGAAAATTCAGTGTTGGGGAGTTTCTGGTAAATTGAGAGCACACAGACACAAACAGGACATTATCAGGTTGATCAGGTATGTATGGGAAMACGATACAAAGCAACTTACTTGCCCTCTAGATAAGGAGGTACAAGTTTCCAGTTCACACTAGCAGCGTATCCTGTTACTAACGCTGCCCTGGTTTTGTTCCTCTGCAAGGATGTCACATCCCTGAGGGAAGGGAACATCAACTTCCACATTTCGCCTGTTCTCGCTCACCCTATACTCACACAAGCACTCACACACATGGAAACATCAACCGATATCTCTCACACACACTCTCTGGCTGTGTCCATCCATCAAGCACTCACACCATAAATATCATCTCTATGAAAATAACTTCCTTACCTGCTCGCTTACCACATAATCTGTATTATCATGACTACTGCTGTTTTTTCACATGATAACACAGCCCTGGGGTCTGCTTTATGAATTAACCCTCATGTTCTGCCTCTCGAACTTCAAGACCCCAAGGCTTTTTCAATAGCTCAGAAAACATACTTAATATCTTAGTATCATGTTGATACTTGTAGACTTTGCCTAATTCTTTGGGTTAAAGCTTCAGTTACATATGCCCACTCTGGTTTGGACAGGATGGAGAAACATATTAAAGAGAAAATGTAATGGGAATATGAAGGTTAAATTAATTTGACATGGGTTCTAGAGCCCCAATCATGAGGAACAATGTTAAACAATGAACTGATTGTTACTTATAACCCTTCAGACAGACATTGTAACTATTTTTGTTTTATAGTCTATTTTGTTATATATCTGTCTGAGGTTACATGGGTCACGACACACAGTTGCAGGTGCATATAGTCTCTTTGGGCAAAGGTCAGAGAAACCAAAACCAGCTACACTAAAATTACTCTGTAAAGCCATTAAAAACAAGTCTTCCTCTAGTCCATGCATTCATAAAAAGTAGAAATCAATAAGTAATAATTCTCTGGCTCTTTCCAAATAAGAAAACGTGTTGGGGCCCATGTTACTGCCTTTTGAGTGAAGTAACCCATTGTCATGAGATATCCTGAGGCTCACAGAGGGGTCATACATAACTGTCTTACCCACTACGCAGCAATGCCAGCTACATGTTTAATGCCAGCTACACTGGTTAAAGCAGATATGTCTGTAATTAAAGCTGCAATCTGGAACTTCTGCCTCTGTTTTGCCATTTCTGTTTCCAACAAAGCTACTTGCAATATTACAATTACAAGTTACTTGCAGAAGTGTCTTAACGTGGATGAAATTTAAATTCTAAACAACTGCTGTAAGAACAAGATACAAACGCTCCACCATTCCAGCACCCACGCATGCAATGTAATAGCCGGATTGTCTGCTTTCTGTTTACAGATGTGACGTAACCACAATGTCAGTCAAACTGACATTTTCTAGGAAATTGGTCCTGACATCTTAAATTATAAACTGATCGGTTTGATATATGCTGAATAACTGATTTTTGTTCTTTTTTAACTCAGAAAGAAACAAATTGCAGCTTCAAGTGCAATTAATCCAACTTATTTGATTTATACTGGAAGAACAATTAAAATGTTCATGTTTTTGAAGTTGCCAACACGTTTGCTTTGCATTGTCATTGTCAAATGCTAAAAATACAAAGTTCCAATGACGTAATGCCACAGTTGAGTAATATTTCTGGCACATCAGCAGAGTTCAAAAGCTTAAGCCTTCTAAATCTGTCAGCATCGCAAAGCGAGCATGACTGTGTGAGGAAGGTCTCTTGAAAGCCCTTTTTCCTTTGAATAATAAGTGACTGCGAGTCTCATCTCTGCTACATCTGGCGGGTCTCCTCTCTTCCCACCTACATCTGTTTGACAATCTGCCAGTCTCTCATCACACTCCTTCAGCCTCCCTCTTTCTGTATAGTTTTTCCCAGGTTCAGCCCAGCACTTTTACCTCTCTGTTCTCACTCGATGACCTGCCCTGAGAAACACCAAAGAATCCATTAAAACACATTTTTCACATTCCCGTGCTGTCATGCTAACCCTGTTGTTTACCTTGTCTTTCAGAGGAAGTTTTGGTTCTATCAGCCTCTGCCCGCCCTCCTCTGAGAATCAGAGCAGAGCTGTCAGACGCAGAACCCTTGGACTGGTTTCACAGTAGGGGATGTTCTCACCTGTACAGGTAGTCATTAAATACTTGGACAAACCAACACACGACTAAGCTCTGCCCTGTCAGCACCTCTAATCCGGGAGCCTAAAAGCTCTGCCTACCTCTTTAAACTCTTCACCCTCAGATCCTCAAGTGCTGCTAATCACAAGTGAAACTTTTGTGGACATGGGGCAAGGTAATTTGATAAGACCCTTGTGTGTGTGTTTTTTATTTGTTCTGGAGCATTGTGGGTACACGTTCAGTCAGGTAATGAAAGCATTTAATGACAGTCATTCAGGTAGGGACATATTTGAACACTCACAAACATATTTGCACACGTAATCACATCCTAGACAAAGGCATTATTATGCAATTTGTGCAGACATTGTCACTTGCCAGGAAACAGACACTTGGTTTGAGTTATCTGAATGAGAAACATGATAAGAGCATTTACACACACATATACAGTACCTTCATTGTACAAATACCTGCTTCTAGACATACATAAACTGTCTACATGACTTTGGTTGACACAGGGGAAAAACACCATCTATCATCCTTGTTTCTGAGCAGTGACTGTTTGATCTAACAGGTCTAGCAGGATTTGCTGGATCTGACTTAATTAAAATTTGTCACCTCTTGCAGGATCCTATAATGCATCTATTATGGACTGTTTACACCAAGACTAGGTAATCAATAAAACTAATATATTTAAAATAGAAGCAATATGCCCACCAGGCACGAGTATATATCCCCCAAAAGATTACTTTTTTCCTTTTTTATAGCAACAAATAAAAGAGTTTAACCAATGAAATATGAGCTTTTGGTTACAATTCTGAAACCACTGCTGCAACACAATCCATCGCATTTGTGGTGCTAAAGCTTTTTTACTAACAGGTGAACAGGTAATAAAATGACTCATCATAACACTGACATTGACAGCTAAAAGCAAAAAGTAAATTTGTGTCAATCAGTGCCACCTATTGTACAGGAGGAAATCTGAATGAACATTCATTTTGGACAGTGTCTTTAATTTGTGTGAACAGACCAAGAATTTCATCTGCAATAGGTTTTGTATCGGACCTTCACTCAGAATCAGTTACTACAATGGACGGCTGCTCTTCCAGGCTTTCTTCTCACCTGAATTCAGGCGGTCACCCATCTGAGGATGTGTGTGAGAAAGCTCCATCTGAAATGCGGATGCAGTCACAGTAGACATAACACTTACAGCGATGTCAGTGAGAGTTCATCCAAGCCGAAAAGAGAAGCTGCCAGAAGAGTCAAGTCTTAACACACACTGAAACAGGAAGCCTCATACCTCTTTCATGTGGTTCAGACGCTCTTTGTTGCCCAAATGAACATTTGATTGCCAAACTAATGTTGCCATCGACCCCCAGCAACCTGTTTTTACTGATCCTTTAACAACTCTCTCTTTAGGACATATAGTGTGTTTATGTATAGATGCAGACAATTGTCATGACAGTACTGATTTGTGATGCATGGATAGTTCCCTTCAGTTTCAGCTATTGTTAAACTCCCTTGAGACGGCCTTCTTTATCTCCCTCTGCTGGTTAAAAAGCAAAGCACTGAGCACCTCATTTCTAATAGCTTCTAATTGAACACTTACTGGTAGCATTGCCCACCAATATAAAAGTGGTTTACTTTCCAATATTTAACAATATTCAATTATGTAGCTGGCCAAAACATTTTAATACAGGATGGGCAGAAATTGTATTACTGTAAAACACATAACATAGTAAGTTTGGAAAAAATAAATATATCTAATTCCACATAAGCAACAAACAGTTTGTTACCCTGGCCCACTACAGTAGTGAATGGCTATGATAACTCTGATGTGGTCTGAGATATGAATGTTTATAGTAAGGCCGTAGCCAAAACAGGCCTATAATGGGACACAGAACTATATAAAAATAGAATAAAAATAGAATTAGCAGAATTTTCAGAGACACTGAGAGGTGATTTCTTGGTATAAAAACTGTAGATCTGTGGCACAATTAAAGCATTGCTTTTTCATGAGCATCCTGACCAGTTAGGCAAAGCAACACTGGCTTAACCAATGGTGTGAATTTGTCTGCCATTTTTTTTCTCAACCAATGGCAGACAGTGTTCGGGAAACCTGCTTGGAAACAGTCTGTTTCATAGCATAGAAATTACACACATTATCTTTAATCACCTAAAACATTCTGCTGATTTTCTGCACTCTGTTGACAGGGAAGAAAAGTAGAATATGAGGGAATGTCAAGTGAGAATACATTTTCAAAAGCAAACGCTCGTCCTCCTGTTTCTTCCTATCGAACAATGGAAGGCTAAGGAGTGGGAGGAATGGAGAAGGAAGACATTTGCTAGTAAAAATAAATGGGAGATAAACTCAAGCTATATTGGTGTAGGGTTTCAGTGTTGAGAAATTGGAGGTCGCATCACAGAGGCTGTGGACGGTAAAGTGATGCGGATAATTGCGTTGCTGCTGAAATCTATCCACATAAAGACTGTAAACAGCAGCCAGAAGATGGCCACAAAGGGTTTAGCCATAGCTTGGTGAAGCATGGGTTTAAAGCAAGAGGAAATAATTTCCCTTTTGGATGCCAGTAATGTCAATTCAAAATGCCTTAATGTGTGCAAGAGGAGAAAGATAATCTTTTAAAATCAACACTATTGAAATCATGATAAGTAATCTCCATAGTTACCAAACTCCTGAGGAGTAAGACTGACTAACAGACTAACTTGACTGAGAAATGCTAGTCACAACGCTTTGCTCTCCATGTAAAAACCCTGTGCACACATATATATATATATATATATATTCTCTCAACGACACGTCATTGTGCCACTGGTTTCAGTTCTGCTTCACTCGCGCCAGATCTCAAGACTTACTCATTTACCTGCCTGACTCATTGTGTGTGAAACGTGTATGACAATAGCAGGCCTGACTCTCTCCTTAGCCACAAAGATTTACAATCTCTACTGTGACCCTGGGAAAGGAAGTACACCTGTAATTCTAGCCATACTCTCAAGATTACAGATTCAGTAAAATTGCTCAGGATCTGTTCCTCAGCCTTGAACCTAAACTATGACTGCAATATACATATACGTATACATATATATACATGCACTTCCATGGTTACTTGGTTAATTTTCTGAGTAATTTTTAAATTAATTTCAAAGAAAAAAAGTCTTAAATAATCTGATTTTTTTTTTCAACTTTTCAACTATTTAAGCCACACTCTTTCCTTTCATAACCATCGTTATGCAACTGTGTGGCAAATGTTTTGATGGGATACAAATCCATTAACATTACAAGACCAAAACTTTAAGAATGTTTCCTGTCTACTCATAATTTATGTTCTGTCAAAGCTCGGTATGAATAAATATTCTGTTTTAATGCATTTATTGGGCCAACTATGTTTCAAGACAGAGCTGTAAAAATTGTCTTAAATAAGGGAGGCATACTTAATTTGCAGTGCTGTGGGTCCCAGGACAAGAACCACTGGTCTAATCATTAAAAATCACAACTTCAATTTGATTTTATGTCTCACACCTCAACCTGGACATCTGTCATCTATACTCAACTATGTGGCACTGGCCTCACAACTTAGCATTTCCTTTTATAAAAAGTAAAAAGATATAAAAAAACATGATGTAAAGAGAAGAGTGTGTGAAGAGAGCAAAGGAAACTTTTTAAAGGGTGTAAATTGAAACTGCCAATTGGAGGCATTCATTTCCTGGGGTATTTAAGTAAATATTATTAAGATATTTCTCAGTGTTGCACAGCCAATCCATCATGCCTCGCAAAGTTCAAATATTAGCACACTTGATTCACTTTGTCATACTTAGTCATTTTGACTTTTAAGGCGGACAGCTTTCCTCCCTAGCAACCAGCCCTGCCGCACCAGAGAAAAAACATTGACACCCTCAAGTTCTCCCCACCACAGGCGGTTTCATGCCAGAGGCAAAGAGAAATAAATGAAAGGAGAGATGAAAACAGCTAGCATGACAGACATGGCTAGCTTAAGCACTCCAATCTCCAGCACACATTACACAGGTGCAGAGATTATTAGCATTGGCTTCACACTGTACCTGCTGAGAGCTTGTGGAACGAGGCCCAGGAACAGTCGGGCCCTGACTGAGCAGAGAATGCACTAACATTGGTGGCTCAGTCAAGTGATTTTGTATATGCAGTATTAAGTTCCAAATATTATCTATTAAGTTCGATAAATCTGGAAATGGAAATCACATTTTCATAAGACTCCAGTGGAAACAGATGCTTTAAATGCAATTCCAACAGCTAGATGTTCCATTTCTTACTTCTCTCCTGGGAGTCTAGAAGCAATTCAATGACCGCACAGAGCATTACTAACTAACCATCCACTGCACAAAAATAATACACGTTTCATCTCTACTACCACACTATGACCAGAATTTGTAACAGACAACCTTTACACACAATTACATTTTTGCTCTGTGTAAAACACAAATAACCACTAAATTACTGTACACTGTACCACAACATAACATGCACACACCCAGCTAATTTTAGGTTTTTAGATTCCCAAATGTTTCCATTAAGATACAGAAATGTTAAAATAACATTAAGTTCCAATAACAGTATTGCTTTGATATAAGAATATTATTTTAAAATTCTGTAATGTTTTTAAAATGTTCCACTTTTAACTCAATCAAAAACATTGTTGGAGTAACGTTTGCAGAATTTTTTTACATTTTATATATAAACATTACTCCAAGAATGTTTTTGATCAGAACGTAATCCTGAGAATCCTGACACGTCTGTGTGTATAAATAAAAAAATACACTAAATACATATAATCAGTATACACACACATTCACATTTCTGCCTAACCATGTATGGAAATGCAGGAGCGCTTGTAGCCATCAAGAAGGTTCCAGTTATAGACTTTATGGATCTCTTTCTAGCCACGGGTAACACTACACTATTAAACTTCTTAGCCACAACCAAAATCTTTAACAGGTGATAGATGAACCGCAAAATTCATGTTGTCCTTCACATTTAAGTGCTTGTCAGAAGAGATACACAGGCACAGAGCCCTATCCACAAGAGGAACAAAAATGCCTCGAGTCCATCACAGCCTAGTTTTATAGAGCTCTGAGCCCAAGCAGGGCAAGGGAGATAATTGGCCAATGGATATTTCAGACACTCAACTCTCTAAGTTCCAGCTTTCCAGGTCCCAGCCGACCGGAAGCAAGGGCTTCTGGGATAGATTTACACAGGTTCTGGCCTAAATTGCACATGTCAGGGTCGACTCTCTCTAATATTAATATTAATTCTTTTTGGAATGAAAGCTGATTCTGGCAAGCCTAGCGCGTCTGGAGTTCTAAGTAGTTTTCCATCAGTGTAATGCAGAACTGAGGCTTTGGAGATATGATGACAAAAACCGCCCCTTAACCACCTTTTTTTCTGCCTTGCTCCCCTTTTCACTGACTGCTTAAGCTCACACTCTTAATATAAATGCCACAATTTCCTCAGTTTCTTCACAAGGGTCCGAAAAACATTAATCTGGTGTAACAGAAATAAAACTCAAAATCTGCGTTGTCTCATTTGTTATTTTAGGGAAAATATACCTCTCACAAGACTAAGAAAAACAGCAATAGACAGAAAATAGCCAAGATGTGGAACACGATATTCTGGGGCATTCTAGGTATTTTCTAAGACATCTAAGCAAGAGCAAGTCCTCATATAACAAGAAATCCCTGGCTACATATGTACAGAATTACTGGAAAATGTTTTAAGCAGGAATTTCCCTCCACATGCTTCATTACAAAAATCTTGACACAGTCAGGTATGTAGCACATTATATTTTGTTCAGGTCTGCAAAATATCTCGAATTCTTATCATAACTAGACTCTTTAGTATAGATCATTCACTGCTGGGTTGGTTTTGTCATACCTTCCCATATAATTTTAGTTAAAAATATGAGATCAGTTGACTAAATATATAAAGTAACTCTAGCTTAAGCCACGGGCCTGCTTCTGATCCGTCCCCAAGCAGCTCGATCGCTCATAAACACAAGCGCTTTGAGTTCATTTACAGTGTCCCGGCAGCCAAAGACATCATTATACCTGATCCCATGTGTGCCAAGAAGTGCTATTTAGACTCAAGGAAGGAGGCCTGTTCTGTCGCAAACAGCAGGACCGCACACCTACTCACCACACAGTATGTAGACTTCACCAGGTCTTTCACAGGACAATTAACAGCTGCGTATCAGCCAAACATATTGTCTGCTGCCAAAAATCAACCAATGTTTGCATTGGAAGCCATGAGTGAATTATGTTCATTTCTAACTTTATGTTGACCACAAAACTCTTGGACCTACTTGTATTTTGCAAGCTCCAAATTGTACTTATTTTATGTAAGTACAAGAGTCCAAAACAGTTGTGTTTTGATATTGTTGTGTTTTATCAGTGTTTGTTATACACATTTGGAGAAATCTACAAGCAGGTGAAGGACCTTCGGGTCGTGTATGAGATCAACATTTTTGATCTCATACACAGGACTCAGTGTTCCACAAAGTCCCTGTCAGTTTTCCAAGCACTCGCATTGCTTCCGCAAACAGGCAAGGCAAACACATTCTGGGTTTGACCTGAACACTTCAACAAGCCAAGCCTGGCTAACTTCAAGAATCTGTTGCTTCTTAAGAAATGCTAACAACCACGCTCATTTAACAGAACGGTCAAAGCCACTTTGCGCTCAAATACATCTCCGTTAAGCTTAGTTAAACTTCCCGATTCTAAGAAAAAGCCTTGTGTGCACATTTTTGCCTTGTCCCTCATGTTGTTTCCTATGCAGGCAGGATGCGAGTTCAGCTGGGAGCTGATCCCTTGAAGAAACAATGGCCGAGATGCACGTGAGAGAAAGCTGTGTCTCCAGCGTGGTACCATAGGAACTGCAGGAAATTTTGGGCTCTTGAATAAAGCTCAGACACAAGGTACCACTGTGCTCTGCACATAAATGTGATCAAATACAGCACACTCATACACCAACTGGATCAGCTGTTCAAGGAAATAGCACTCAATGGCACTCAACAAACGATTACGGATCAGTGTCTGCCTCTCACATTACAGTACATTGTGTGTTTGGGCATCCTCCAGTTTTACAGTTTATACAAAACACTGAAATCATATACATTTAATGGCTCCGTGGTTGTTCTTTGTATTTATGAAAATTAGCTTTAAAATATTAGATGAGCTTTTATTTCCTTGAATTGTCTTGTATATATTTAAACAAACCACTAACTCCTGCCACGCAACTCTCTTATACTCCAAGGAAAATAAATTCTCTGGTACTTTCTGGCATTTCACAAGAACCAAGTTGACAAACAAAAACATCTGGAAATAGAAGATGTAAATAAATCGTCCAACATTAAATCTAAGTAGCATTATGTTGTTTTCATCTCGGATGTCCTAAGCAGGTTGAAAGCTTGAGAAACTTGTTTTTTTCCAAAGAATGCAAACAGGCTTCCATGGGAAAACTAATTAAAAAAATAATTTTAAAAATGCAAAAGGGAATGAGGGCGGCTTCTCTTTCTGAACCCGAAGTAATGAAGTTGCCTCATAATATGGTTAAAAGACCCGTTACAAAATATGGGAGATATACAGTAAGCAAGGACATACGTAGACATATGTAGTTATTTCAGCTAATCTTCTGCAGCTATATTACTGCATATTCTGCTAACTTGCCACTCACAATAACAATTTTTACTGGTTTAACAAGGGCCCGGTTTTATACTACTAAAGCATGAAGCTGTGTACCTAATGCTTATAGTATATGGTAAGTAAAAGGTGTCTATCTCTTGCAAATGTCAAAAACACCTTGGAACATTGCAAGCAAACTTTCCACTAGAAACGCACAAAGTTTCAGCTGCAAATTAAATAACTTTAATAAAATAAATAAATAACATTTTGCTTTTTGGGCACCAAGAAATGAACATAAAACATCTGTTTTGTTAACCTTTGACATTTACACTTGCTCATTGTATGTACATTGACTATAATATATCATAATATATAAAAATAATAGGACTTAAGAATTGGTGCTGCATTTGGGCTAAAGTACTGATTTTACACAAGCCTTGGTACTGTGCTGTTTTATACCCCCTTGTTGTGCTCAACATGAGTATACCTGCTGTTTAATATTAACTTAATATTGGTCCCTCTGAAAAGTCAGGCTGCTGGTTTGCAGCTTTTAAGCTTGTCACACTCTTATGTTGCATTTCAGTTAAGATACATCACAGTGTCGTGCCTGGCCAAGACAAAACCAGCTATAAGCGCTTGTTGTAAATCTCTGGCTCACTTAGAGTTCTGTTGACGGCTCGCTGGCCCTGACACTTCGCCTCTCTCTTCAGTGCTGGAGAGCTCGGGCATCACACAAGGTTAATGTTAGGTGGAGTTTCATAAGTTGTCATTACTTGGCCATGTAGATGGAACAAGCCAGAACATAGAAGGACACAGACACAGAACACAGGCAAACAAAAGAATCTCTGTCATCGAGCCAGACACAAACAACCTAAACTCAGCTGCTCTAACACCTCCACTAATCTGTTATGAGGAAAGTGATGGAATGCCACGCACTTAGCCCCTCCCCTTTCTCTGGGTTTGGGTTATTTAGTTAATTCATGCTTCAGTTTCATTTTCCATTAACATTTTGTGTTAACATTACATGGAACACTGCACACTTAGGGACTATCAGCAAGCAACCAGTACAGTAATATTTTTGTATGTTGATAGTAACGTAACCTTTTCTACATTAAAATCACATCAAAGTGTCATGTTTATGCATTTTAAATGCAAAAATAGTAAGTACAATAATAATGTAAATATATAGTATTTAAGTGTTTTTCAGCTATTATTATTATTATTAATCAGCAACCCCACAGGTGGTCACAGAGAACACTGTTTTAAATAAACCTGACTGAGATGTGCTTACCATGACACAAATTTTGTCAATTTGTACTCAAAGCATGTTTGAACTTACAGGGTATTACAGCATTTCAAATTAAATACTCATAATTTTAAATGGATCAGCAACCTGGCCTGAAATTTAACTGATCCTGATCCTGATCCTCACAAAATTGCTATTACACCTTAAAAGAAATTTCTTTAGGACAGCAGTTAACATAAAGTGTGCTTTTTTAATCACATTTACGGTAAGTGCTGATAATGGATATTGTTTATTAGTTTCTTACTTTCAATGGCAAGAATTCACATGCCTAACAAAGATACCTTTTATCTCCTCATCTAGCAGAAACAGCAAGTGACAATACTTGCACTAAATAAGCGCTTTGCTGAGCTAAATGTGAAAATGATTGAAAGCTCCTAATGGCAGACTTGTTTCTTCCCGTTCCTGAATTGCTGGCCACTGGGAAAAATAGATTATCATCAGCTGCCTAAAAGGTGTTAGGGGCCAAGCAGCACTACAGTTAAATAGACTGTCTCTTTCCTTCCTACGTCCCTGAATGAGTGCACACGGAAACAGGCACCCATGCTTACCCACAAACACGTCCACACCATAACCACAAATGAATTTTAAATCATGTTTTTTTTTGTAAATTGCTATGAAAAGATATAAATCAACAAAAAAACAAAGTTTGCAATTAAACTAAAAGCTTTTTAAAAGTTAAGAAAACAGCATCACATCATACCGGACAAATTGTGATATTTGCCGGAGTCAAAAAGTTTATTATGGGTGTCCATGAGCTTTCATTTTGTTGTCAAAGCAAACTGTGGTACCCACAAATCAGTCAGAACTGCTTCGAGAGTCATGTGACACGAGAGCAGGGCAGCATTGGGGTTTGTGGAAATGTGACATGGGAAGAAGTTTGCAGTGTGATGCAGTAACAGTTGAAACAGTGCCGAGCCCAGGCAGCTCGTCTCTGGGCAGGTCTGCTTTCGAGCGCCAGTGGTATTGTTTAAACTGTAAATCTGTCATAATTTGACAAGCCAGTCTGACATGAATAAGGTATTATTACTCCTTATTGTTTAGAAGCTGAATATCTTAAATGAAAGGTAATTACTCAGCATGTCTCATGTCCTGGCAGCCCACATCAGCATCATAGAGGCACGTCGGGACACATTCTGTTTTGTCACCACAACTGCTCACAATGAAGCCTACAGGCTACAGGGGACTTTATTAATGGTGCTTGCTAAGACAAGTATCACCATTGTTGCACAAACTCATGGTTAAGACCTAAAGTCATAATTCGTTTCACACAATGCCACAGACATGCAGACATTTACGTTGCTAAGCTATGACATGCGTCACAAATTTGGCCTGCCTTCACCTCACAGCAATTGATGCCCCTCATCTGCATAAAGTTTAACCTTTTTTGATATTCTTAACGCTTGCTCCAGTACACTCTCAATCCCACAATCCTCTGCATGAGTTTCACTTGGCTTGAATTAAATATAAAACGCCCACAAAGCTACACTTACATCACATTTTTGACTTCTGCCTGATGCATGATAGAAAAGGAAAATAACCAACAACTATCTAGGGACCAGAATATTGGAGACGTAGAAATGAGCCCAGTAAGTACAAACCTAGCAACAACACAAAACACCCATGCAAAACACAGCCATGCACCAACAACCACTCAGAACCCCTTAGCAACAGCATAGCAACGACCTGGCAAAAAGCAAACCTGGTAAACCTTAGCACTGTGGCAGTGGATCACTCACAACACAGAAATCTATACAATGTCATAATAAAAAATAAAAGAAACTGTCAAGCAAGTTACTACACTTAATTAACCCAGTTACAAACCTAACTACAAATTAACTACTAAGAAATTAACCAAGCTAAGCCATTATTATCAGTAGTTTTTTACAGTATATTACAATAGTTATGGGGCCACATTTAGCCTGCTCATTTTTTATAAATATTAAAAGTAATTTAATACAATGTATGTTTAAATGAAACAAAGAAAAGAAGTAAAACAAGAAAATAAATTGACTTAAATTGCCAGTGGTGGAAAAAACAAACCAAATGCAAGACCCATGTCAAAAACAAATTAACAAAATTAAGGCCATATATATTAAGGCCCGTGGTACAGCCATATCCGATGGTAATAGTATGGTACTTTGATATCTACCATGGTACTACCGTGGTGTATGCCCTAAAACATGACAATATCATTGTGCTTTTTGGTACTTTAGGTGTTGTCATGTAACGTCTTTGATTCTCCTGATTAGACGCATGTGTTTACCTGCACTACTGAGTCATTCTCAAGCTGCACACGCACCTTCGACTTAAGATCATCTTCGTTGCTGGCAAACGACTGAATACTTTTGCAGGTTTGATATCAACTGCTTGTAGGTTTATATCGGTACATCCAGCGCGCCTCTTGTTCTCTATTGTTTCAAGTATCTCGTTACTGACTCACAGAGTTAGAAACCGCTCTGAACGATTCAGCGCGCGCGTGATTGAGCTTATTAAAACAATGCAGATTGAACAGCGAACCGAATATGTTTGCCGAATACCGAATAAGTCATTAAAAGAGCCGATTCTCCGCATCACTAGTTCTTATTTAAACAGGCGACATAAAATACGAAACGCACGTATGGATTGCCAAAATCAATTGTGAGGAAAATGTGATGTTGTAATGTATAGCAAAAATAGCTTACCTACTAACAACTTTATTTAAAACTAACGGATCAATGTGTACGAACCAATGACGCAGCACCTCTGTTGACTAACAATGGTTTCTAAAGTTGTGAATGATGTTGTTTTAAATTATTTAAGTTTTTTATTAGTTACAATGTTAAATAATAATATTTTATGTTATTTTCAACTTGTTACAGGTTCAAACATGCTTCTAGGCCATGGGCAGGATTTACATTAACATTTATATTAACGCATTTGGCAGACGCTTTTATCCAAAGCGACTTACATTACATTACACTATACATTGTTTCTGAGTATGTGCAATCCCTAAGATCGAACCCATGACCTTGGCGTTGTTATAGCTATGCTTTAACCATTGAGCTACAGGATTTAATATCAAATAACATATATGATCTGTTGATTGTTCAACATAAATCAACTAAGGCCTCTGTCAGAATGCTAAATGATGGGAAAGTACTTTGTAATAATAAGAGATAAAAGCTGTCTTGTCGTTTAAATGTTTTGCATTAAAAAAATAAAAACAATTACAATTACAATGTTGTATGCTCCATATGCTCCATGTATTGTAACAACAAAAAACATTTTTATACACATACAGTGTACTGTATGTACAATGCTGGGCCATGGTGTTTAATGTTTCTTTGAGCATTATGGGTATTTCCCCCTTGTGTGCACC
>JAZGTJ010006363.1:0-25109 GCA_036877575.1 Botia almorhae | reverse complement strand
AAGACAGTGAAGGTGGACTCATCAGAGAACAATACATGTTTCACATTGTTCACAGCCCAAGATTTTCGCTGCTGGCACCATTGAAACCGATGTTTGGCATTGGCACGAGTGACCAAAGGTTTGGCTATAGCAGCCCAGCCACGTACATTTTGGTGAAAACAGGAAAGTTTAGGTGTTTTATGTTTTTTGGATACAATCCGGGTTAGCACCCGGACATCCCTTATAGACAGCTTCCTCTTGCGTCCACAGTTACTCCTGTTGGATGTGGTTCGTCCTTCTTGGCGGTATGCTAACATTACCCTGAATACCGTGGCTCTTGATACATCACAAAGACTTGCTGTCTTAGTCACAGATGCACCAGCGAGACGTGCACCAACAATTTGTCCTCTTTTGAATTCTGATATGTCACCCATAATGTTGTGTGCATTGCAATATTTTAAACAAAACTGTGCTATTACTCCGCTAATTAAACCTTCACACTCTGCTCTTACTGGTGGACTGTGCAATCAATGAAGATTGGCCACCAGGCTGGTCAAATTTAGCCATGAAACCTTCAACACTAAATTGGCCAGTGTTTTAGTTTCATTGTCCAACCCCGATGTGCCCAGGACTGTTGAAAACCACTAGTCTAGGCCAGTTCTAGACTAATATGACTCATCTTTAAAACATGTTTTTCATATGATGTTTACCTTATTTTTCCACCCCTTTGGCTGGGTATAGAAAATACCCAAACGTTCACAATTATCAAAAGAAGCTACAGACAAAGAGCAGTCACAAAAATAGCTCATGTGATGGTCAGCCACACTTATCCGTTCAACACAACTGTTATGAAATACTTACACAATGCAAAATCTTCCACAGATTCCTCCACAAAATTCTTCAATAACCAGAACATATTTTTAAGTTTCATTTTTAAGTTAAGTTAAGTTTAAGCTTCATGTCTTACTAATCTCTTCATGTCTTCCTTCTCAGCTGCTGTCACTACTGCTAAACAGACATATTTTCATCACAAAATTAACAATGCTTCTAACTCCTGCATGCTCTTTAAAACCTTTTCTTCCTCTGTCCTCCTCCTCCATCTTTAACACTCTCTACTAATGACTAAATTTGCCACACCTCAAACTGACAGACTTATTACACCAGCAACACCACCACAAACACACACTTCTTTTTCTCAGCTTTTGATTCTGAGGTCTCCAAACTCATGTCATCTAGCCATCCTACCACCTGCCAGCTTGATTCTATTTCATCTCATCTTTTGAAAGCTATTTCTCCAGCAGTCACACCAGCACTTACTCATATAATTAACACATCTCTTCACACTGGTATTTTTCCCACTACATTTAAGCAGGCTAGGGTAACCCCACTGCTAAAGAAACATAACCTAGATCCAACACTACTTGAAAGCTTCCTTTCATGGCCAAGATTCTAGAAAAGGTCGTGTTCAGTCAACTCTCTGCTATTCTCTCCCAGAACAACCTCCTGGATAACAACCAATCCGGCTTCAAGAAAGATCATTCGACCGAGACTGCACTGCTCTCGGTTGTTGAAGACCTCAGACTGGCTAAAGCGGACTCCAAATCGTCAGTTCTTATTCTGCTAGATTTGTCAGCCGCTTTTGATACTGTAAACCACCAAATCCTGCTGACTACGCTCAAATCACTAGGCGTTACAGGTACTGCACTCCGGTGGTTCAGATCTTACCTATCTGACAGGTCGTTCAGGGTGTCTTAGAGGGTAGAGGTGTCTACCCTCAACATCTAGCAACATCTAGACACTGGGATGCCCCAGGGCTTAGTTCTTGGAACACTTCTCTTCTCCATCTACATGGTGTCTCTAGGATCTGTCATTCAGAAAAATGGCTTTTCCTCTCAATTCCAATGCTGATGACACCCAGCTCTACCTCTCTTTCCACCCTGATGATCCCACGGTACCAACTCGTATCTCAGCCTGCCTGATGGACATATCGTGTTGGATGAAGGACCATCACCTTCAACTCAACATTGCTAAAACGGAAATGCTTCAATTTCACTCAACCCATCTCTTCCTCACAACTTCGACCATCACTCCATCCAAGACGGTCAAAAGCCTTGGAGTAATGATTGACGATCAACTAAGCTTCTCTGACCACATCTTTAGAACCGCTCGTTCCTGCAGATTCGCCAACATCAGGAAGGTCAGACCCTTCCTATCGGAACATGCAGCACAACTCCTCGTTCAAGCTCTTGTTCTCTCCAGACTGGACTACTGCAATGCTCTCCTGGCAGGGCTTCCGGCTTGTACTATCAAGCCTGTGCAGTTGATTCAGAATGCAGAAGCTAGAGTGATCTTTAACGAGCCTAAAAGAGCACACGTCACTCCGCTGTGTTCAGCTAATGAACTTCGCCTTGTGGTTCCATCCCAAAGAGGACAGAAATCACTTACCCGGTCTTACTTTTACTCTACCCGGTTGGTGGAATGAACTCCATAACTCCATCAGAATGTTTTCGTCTATTTCGTCTTCACTTTCTTGACTAATTAACTAACACATCGCCACTTCTACTTCTTTTATTTAAAAAAAAAATTGCCTTTGTTGCCTTCTTATACTGTGTTGAAATACCTGAGACCTGTCTATAGCACTTATTTATTGTTGCCTCTTATTGTTGAAATTGCTTCCTTGTCCTCATTTGTAAGTCGCTTTGGATAAAAGCGTCAGCTAAATGACTAAATGTAAATGTAAGTTTGACTTTCCATGTTGTGTGTAGATCACAAAAGATCTTGTATCATAAACACAAAGTGAAAGCAAGTAGAGCCAATTATGATAAAGAATTGCAACCACAATAAATATGACAGCCATGTCTTACAGTTCTGGACTCACTTGTCTTTATCAGCTTTCCAATCTTCTCCATATTCCTGCTGAGAGTTGTCTCTTTCCCTAATTCTACTCCATGTGTTGTCCCCACCCACTTCATTGGAGTTTGGCTATACATCTTCTGCCGCAATCTAAATGACTATGTATCTGTCCTATGTTCATCAAAATCACTTTTAAACTCATCCTTCTTATCTAGCTGGAATCTTGAGTTAATGTTCTGATTTGAGGAACTTTGGAGGTTGGTGTCAGATGTTGCTGTCAGATGCAGTTAGTCGAGAAATTACCAAATCTCTCTTTTTATAATGCTAGTGTCATGTCCATGCAGTCTGGCATTTGTTAAGTTGCTATTCAGTGCCAAGCCATTTTCTTGTACATAGCCACAATAGTCCATGTCCCTGTAGTCATGATCATCAGTCTCTTTTCTATAGCAACCTAGCTGGTCACCACAATCAATCCTATCAGATGGGAAAAGATAAGGAGGAAAAGCACTTACGTCCACTTGCTTCATAAAGGATAGATTTAACTGTGTGCTTAGGGTCATTGTCATGTTGTAAGGGGAACCCTTGGCTGAGTCTGAGGTCCTGAACACTGTGGAACAGATTTCTATTGAGAATATCTCTGTACTTTGCTCCATTCAGCTTTCCATTAACCCCGACTAGTCTCTAAGTCCCTGCTGCTGAAAACACCCCCACCACCATACTTCACTGTTGGGATGGTATTGGGCTGGTGATGAGCGGTGCATGGTTTCCTCCAGACATAATATTTAGAATTGAGGTCAATTGAGGCCAATTCTACACAGGATGTGTAGAAAATTCTACACACATTCTACACAGGATGTGTAGAATCTCATTTCTCTGGAGCTCAATCAGAGTGACCATCAGGTTCTTGGTCACCTCTCTTACTAAGGCCCTTCTCCCCTGATTGCTCAGTTTGGCTGGGCGATTAGCTCTTGGAAGAGTGCTTGTTGTGCCAAATTTCTCTTGGGAACCTTCAGTGAAGCACAGAAGTTTTTGTAGCCTTGCAACAATCCTGTCTCTCTGGATTGTTTTGCAATTGTTTTAAACTTTTTGCAATTATTTATTACATACTTTGGCTACTTTAATTATGCCTTCAGCTACCAATAATATTTTATTACTTGTAAGCACAACATGCTAAATTGTATTTCACTAAAATATGCACAAAATGTCTGCAGATTGGTATTGCTAAACAAAAATTACTTTCAGACTCTCCCAGATAGTACACTCACTATGTTCATGTACATTTGCATTAGCTTTCTCTTTTACCGAGCATGCACTGACATATGCTTCACAGGAGACTACTTACTATCTGACAGTCTACGTGGCATTATATCACCCTCAAAGTGACATTTGAGACAAGACCTGTTTGCTCCTTCAACAAGATGCCCTTAAATTAAAGACAAATTCAAAATTAGATTTTGTTTATTTTTATTTCTAAATGCAGTGATTAAAAAATGTATGGTTTAAATAAACCAGAATTGCTAAATTGTTTAGATCTCCAATGTACAGCCCAGATTCCTTTGAGACATCAGCTATAAAAAGGAAAAAGCTTAAAGTCGAGTTTAAACACAATACAGCCCTCTTCAATGTTCAGTATGTGCTTTAGCTGAGCACAGAATATTTAAACAGAATAAAGCTGTCCAGATATACTCATATACAACAGAGACAGACATGTGCTCATTTACACAAACATTAATATTCTTACATATACAAACATACATACAATCTGCTCAATACACAGAACAGTCACTAAAGACAGGAGGGTAAACCTTGAGACACTGGACACTTTAAAGGTGGTGTTTGGGGCAAAGAAGTAAAATACTAATGCAACAAATACTTCAGGTATAAAGTCGGCTTACAAATATCTACATTTTTTGCATGATGTGACCAGAATACACTCAACCCAAAACTTTTTGATGACGAGTGACAAGGTCATACCGTCCCCAATTGTTCATAAAGTCTTTCTGTTGGTCTCTTGTTAGTCTGACACAGTGTCCCAGTAACAATTTGATACACCAACTGTACTAGGACACGAATGCTAGGCTTCTCCCATCCCCCTCCTTGTTCTTAAGTCTCCTGGGCTGTGTTAACTGATATCTGCTCTTCTACAGGTTTCTATAGTAGCAGACAGCCAGTCTTTTTGCTACGTTTCTTTGCTTGCAGTGCAGCCCTGGTGGCCATCTCAAAGACTTCCCTCACTCCATCTTTCGTCTTGGCTGAGCATTCTAAATAACCGAAGGCGTTGATGCGGTTGGCCATGTCTCGTCCTTCCTCTGGCTTCACAGGCTCCTGAATGTATAAATAAACCAAAGTGTGTGAGACATATCCATATCATTGCTTACTGTGCACTTTCAGGTGAAGTCAATTTAAACCCACAGATTTATAGGGTAAATATGATTGTTTATATAAAGTAAAATAACCCCACCTGTTTCATTTTGGCAAGTTCCCTCCGTGTGTGTTCATCATTTCGGAGATCCTTTTTGTTACCCACAAGGATGATGGGTACATTCGGGCAGAAATGCTTCACCTCTGGTGTCCACTTTTCTGGAATATTCTCTGTAATGCAGAAAACATTTCAAGCCTTACATGGTGTACTTTTTCTGTGTAAAGGTCATAACTGGATTAAACTAAATTTGAACAATACATGTAATTTTTGCCTGTTATCCCAGTTATAATTTCGTGTAATCGCCTTTATCCATGTTAAATTGTAAATTATTCTTATGTCTCTATGTCTTGTTTGCATTTTTATGTCAATTACAATAAAAATATCATTTAAAAATACTGAACGTTGTAGGTTTACATGCATGGTTTTCATAATAAGCTGCTTTTTAATTGATATCAGTGTTAAGTTCTGTAGTACATATAAATGTACTGAGAATGTTAAATCACAAACACTGAATACTAAGCTGCTCACTGCTCACCATGCCAAATAGACTAAAAACCTTTTAAAGACATCTTTAACAATTAATTCTTAAACCCTCTCTCCTAATAGCCAGTGCTGCTTGTTAAATAGTTGCAGCTTTCTTCTGTTTAATTTAATCCTCAACAAGCCCAATTTAGACTGTTTAATGTCATTTGCAAACATTGTGCAACAGTTGGTTAAAATTATTAAATAAATTTAGATGTACTATGAATTGGCCAGTAAAACTGAATCTTTAATGAAAAAGCCTCACCCAAGCTATCAGGACTGTCAATAGAAAAGCACATTAGAATGACATCTGTGTCAGGGTAGGAGAGGGGTCTTAAACGGTCATAGTCCTCTTGTCCTGCAGTATCCCATAAGGCAAGCTCTACCTATAAGCAGAAAAATTCAAGATTTACAACATATCCTCAACAGTGACTAGACACAATAACAATCTAAAAAAAGACTATTAGGGAACTGTGCTGTTCTGGAGCAAATACAGAGTGAATACAAATGTCCGAAACAAATGCAGACTGCAACAGTACCACTACAGCAACATTGTCAATATCACAATAGTTTACTTTAGCATCTTAAACAAGCAGCACAATGTTTATAAATCTGATTTATGTTCTTAACTCAGTTTTTTTGTGCTGTTTAGTGAAAATATGCAAAACACTAATAACATGTAAAAAATACATACAATACATTATGTAAATAACGCTTAATATTATGCATTGTTATATGAATACATCATTAAAAATGATCAAATATAATTGTTCCTTGTGTTAAAGTAGTCAACACTGCTCAGTGGCCATCAAGCCTTGATAATTTACTCACGCAAGCGATTTCAAAAGTATGCAAAATATTTAATTATTTTTATCTAAAAAGAATTTGTGTGTGTAAAATGGACAAGGACCATTTTTATTATACAAAACAGACTATGAGAATATATTATCATGACATGTATGTAAATGAGAGTCACAAAACACAGGAAGCTAATGTATGTTTTCTGAAACAGGATATTATCGGCAGCTTTCATACCTGTTTTCCATCAACCTCAATGTCTGCTACATAGTTCTCAAACACTGTAGGCACGTAAACCTCAGGAAACTGATCTTTACTAAAAACAATAAGCAAACAGGTCTTTCCACAAGCTCCGTCACCCACTATGACAAGTTTTTTACGAATGGCTGCCATCTGCAACAGAGAGAACACAGAGTTATGGTCAAAGATATTGGTGCTCTTGTTTGCATGTAGGGAGAGACAAGGGCAGACATATTTGGTATAGGGAAAGGGACTGAGAATGAGCTGTTAGGTTCTATAATGGTTTCTTTTTTGATCAAAGTAAATATAGTTGGAACTACACAGTACACTAGTTGGAAATTGTATTGTATCCTCAACTTTAAGTTAGAAAGAGGTAACTAATTTGATGTGACGGTTATGACTTGAACATTAATGCACACATCATGAAAGTGAAAGATAAACGTGCTCAGTTAATCATTTCTGCGCTCAACATAAACCGGAAACACAGCTGAGGAAGTATCATTTGACCGGAAGTTACATTGTATCTGTCGCTACGAGAGGTGAAAGGAAAACCCCGAAAACTTTCCACAAATACTGACTAACAGACAAAGACCATAGCTATTAAACAAAGCATTATTGCCCACTCGACCACGTTACTGCTTGTAAGGAGGACTTTATTCATGTGAATAGGCCGTCATGTCCTGAGGCCTGTGCTACCGCACCCCACCGACTAATTTCTAGCATTCACTCCAGAAAAACAACACATTTAAAAACAATAATAACATCAGATTTTTATAATAACATAAAATAACGTGTAAATGTATCTTTTCTTTGTAAAAAAACAAACTGGAGTAGATAAACAGTAGCTGATATTTGACTTATTTATCAGAAAGAACTTCAGCCTTTAAAAAACCAACTTAATAGCAAACTGATATAAATGCTTAAAAAGTACGTATTACCTGCACATATTTCACTACCCCTTTAGAAAACCTTGCCCAGAGGTGCTTTAACACACTAAATACACTAAAACATTCATTTTAGCCAATGTCAAGACTTTTGTAACTAAACTACACTGACCCCTGACATGTTTTATTGGAAGTCATCTTAACAAGGAAACAATGTGAATAAAAGCTTAAGCCTGAACATAAAGCGTATAGTCTCATCGCATAACTATCAGAATCTAAATTGTTTTAATTCGCTTGCTTGAACTGGTTGTCATAAATGATACGTATAAATGATGCAACCCGTGAAAATATTTTTACAGTCACAGCGAGTTTCAGGCCGGTGAA
Organism: Botia almorhae; assembly: GCA_036877575.1. Classification (NCBI taxonomy): domain Eukaryota; kingdom Metazoa; phylum Chordata; class Actinopteri; order Cypriniformes; family Botiidae; genus Botia; species Botia almorhae. Next base: position 17,027 of record JAZGTJ010006363.1, on the reverse strand, counting down.
CAGAATGGAAAATCTATAATCAATCCAATCGCACGCGATCTTACGGTTTCCCCAATAAAACACATTCATGTAGACCATTCATGCATCTCCGTTAATTTTATGCATTTACATAAAACGTTTAAAATAGTTACCGTTTTCTTGTTGTTGTGTTATGGGGAAGTAAATGCTCTCCTGTCTTTTCCGGGCTGATTTTTAAAGTCCGCCCATTTTCAACGGTGCCACGAAACAATACCCGCCCATACAGCCCAGCAGTCCAGATACTGATCGCTACAATACGTGTTATTGTTACTTTAATAAAAGCTATAGGAAAAACTACTTTTTTAAAATGAATTATCTCTTTTATATTACCTTTATCATTGTGGTAAGTAAAATCCACATTTAAACGGTTTTGGATATATGTTGTTTGGAACTCAAATGTATGTAAATATGTATGTCCATCATCATGTATTTGTGTATTCTGTAAATTACTTTATTTTTTTATTACTATTTTATCCCTGTATTGCATTTCATTTTTTTTTCAGACACCATAATCAATTTTACAATATGAATGTATGTGATAAAACGTATACATTACAATAATAAATACAGCTGCAGTACGGTGTACATTTTAAGACATCCGCAGACCGCAGTCATACAATGAAAAGGCGTTAATCACTGCACAAAACGGCATCGTGTCTCAGACTGAAAGGCTTCATGTCTCAGCAAAAACAACTTCAAGTGTCAGGTCTTGTTCAATTAGGCATCGGGCGTAACTGTCTCAGATTAAAAGGCATCAGACAAAAAGACACTGAGCGAACTCAGGTGGAGTGTGACGTGTCGTGCTGCCACGACCCATGTAACGTCACACGCAGGAGGTTCAGAACAAGCAAAGTGGCGTGGAACGGGTGAGAATGGCATTAGTCTAATTATAATTGACCTGTATTTGTCCAACACTAACCGTAGTCCGTATCGCCTGATGTCTTTTTGTCTGATGCCTTTTAATCTGAGACCATTTCACCCAATGCCTAACTGAACGAGACCTGACACCTGACGTCGTTTTTCCTGAGACCAGAAGCCTTTCAGATGCCGTTTTGTGCAGTGACTGAAGCCTTTTAGTCTGGGGCATGACCCCTTTTCATTGTATGATTGAGGTCTGAGGATGTCCAAAAATGTATACCGTAGTACTAGTACTGCAGGCAGCAATGATGGGCTCAAGCAGTACAGTGCCATTGACGCATACAGCTTCTCCGAAAACAATACTAAATGGGCACTTGCATTTAAATAGTGGACTATTTAAAGTCCTTTTAAGTGGCACTTCTTGCTGTCAGTTGGTGGTGCTGTGACCCATAATAGTCACATTCATGTAATCAGCTCCCATGACCAATCACACAGCTCAAGTTTGATCCAAATCACTCAATGCACACAGACAATATCAGACACTTCCTGTTTGTCTTTTTGCTATGTAATTTATTGACTGGTCATGGCAACACATTCTGAGATATCAACAAAATCTATTACAATTTATGTCTCTTCTTTACTCTGACCAAGTTTGGTGACTTGGGTAAATTTAAGATGACCCTTAAACTGTTTTAAATGACATTCTTCCTTTTGCCAGTTGGTAGTGCTATGACTTTGACTCACAATAGTCATATCAATGTCATCCGCCCACCACACAAAACATATTTAATATTTGCTTTGATGTAAATCATTTAATCGCATAGAAAAGATATGAGACACTGCTATTTAAATTTTTTGCCATCAAAATTATTCACCTTGTCTTCGCTTGGGCCATAATAATTCTAAGGAAAACAACAGGGCCTTTCTTACTTTCAGTGGTTGAAACCTAGTAATAAACCCAAGGAAAACAATAGGCCCCTTCGCACTTTCAGTGCTTGGGCCCTTAATATAAACCGGATGTATGTCTGTACTCTCGCAAAGAAACCCAGTTCCTGATGTCCTTCAAAGAAGATGAGATGCAAATCCAATGTTGGAGACTGTTAGACAAATTAAATAAATTCTTGAGACTGTTAAGTGTACTTTAGGTAAGTTTTATTTTTAAAATGTGCTTAGAGATGAAGAGGTGTTTTCTTAAAAATGTTTTATATTATTTAGCTTTCAACCTCAAAAGAATTCAAATAATCAAAATATTTTAGTTTGTCAATTTTTTGTCTTCTGTCAGTTTTAGGGCCTCCCATAAATGTCCCAGATTTAATTAAATGATTATTAGATTTATTTACAATACACTGATTTTATCTGAATGCAAATAATTGAGTAAATCACTTGTGGAAAGGGATGTGGAGAAGAGGTCCATAAGTCCATGGTGGGCTTAAAAGGTGGTGCATTTACCTGATTGCTGCAGCCTGGTATTGTCAGTAAGTTCAGTAAAAATCAATCAAGTTTCTTTGAAAAATGGAATATATGGAATATATATGGAATTATATGGAATCTGGTCATTGTTTAGATTTCTAATAGACATTTAATATTTAAGTGTAAAACTAACATGCACTATTTTATTTTGCCTTTATTTTATTACAATAAATAAAAAGAAATAACTATTACAAACACGAAACAGTCGCCACAACACTTAAACTAGCTATTTCGAAATCTCTTATAAACCCCATATATTATCTCATATAAACAAACAAATCAGTAAAGAGAACTTTTACATGTAGATTTTCCTCTATACAAAGTCACCTTTATGCAGTTCATGCTTAATATTTAAGAAGATATAATTATGACACACAACTTTATATTCAGTCAGGTTTAAACCAGCATTCACTTAATACATAAATAAGTACAGTTGCTGTAATGTGTTTCATTATATTCCACAAGTAACGTATTTGAGTATATCTGCAGATTTTATAATAACTATAGGCTGCCCAAACTTTTAGACAAAGTTTGATAAAACCAAACTTTGCATGATTCACAGATTAAAATTTTCAAAACCTTTTTTCAACAGTTTTCAACACATTTTGTCCAACCACAGAAATACACCAAACAATTAAAAATGTCAATGTGTACATACTGTAACATATAATGTACAAAATACACAAACTATTGGTATAAACTACAAATACACATTACACCATATAGCACATTTTGTCCAACCACAGATATACACCAAACAATGTGATTGTGTATGAACTGTAACATATAATGTACAGAATACACAAACTAATGGCATAAACTTATAAACTTGAAATACATATTACACCATATAGCATAGTGTAAGAATTCATTCGTCTTTCATTAAGTTGCAGATTTCCATTTTAATGGCCTTCATTTCTCACACATTCCATGGTACACTTTTCAAGTCTGGTTAAGAAATTGCTGTCAAGCTCGATTTAAAAATGTTTGGGCTACAGAAGACATAATTCTCTTTCAATAAGCCTCAAAGTAGGTATAAGTCTCAACAACACGATGATCCCTGAACAGGAAATAGTCAATCATCCTGCTCTAGATGAGCAGATTTAATTAAATAATTCATGTAGCTTAAAGCTAAGCTTAAAACACAAAACTTGGTCTTGTGTCTATAAAAATTGCAGCTACTGATTGTATTGTTTTTCTGGTATGCCATTTGAAAATATGGAGTGTAAGCCACTAAAAATTAAACAAACATGTACTCTAATGCTTAAATATGTCTACAGCCATTCTTTTGACATGCCTTTGTACACAATATCGAGTTTTCAGTTGAAGATCCTTTTAAACATGTAAAACTTGCCTGTGTAAATAAACTCAAATTAATTCAAGACTAAACCCGAATATATCACACAATTCTTTCTGCCTATATTATTGTCTGTATTTTAATTTATTGTGGTAAGCATCATTAAAAATTGTATGACTGCCCTAAGCATCATTGTTTGCACATAACTTGCCCTGCACAGTTTGTTTCAAGGATATTATTATCTCTAATTAGGCCGCTTTTTGAGGTGAAGTGTGTTAATGGCCTAGTAATGTGCTAAAATCCTCTCTATAATCACTATATGATCATTATATCATATCAAAGTCAAAGTAACATAGTATGGTAGTTTTGTTAGTGCCTCTAATAGTGAAAGCACTGCAAAATATAATGTAATTATTAAAATATAAAATAATGTCTTTGTTTTACCGTGCAGTCAGTTCCAGGTCCTTCTGTGTTATAGTTAATAAGATATTGTACAGGTTCCTCCACATCTTTAATTTTTGGTTTCTGTGCCTTACATCTGATCAGGCAAGCCATTAACAGAATGCCTTTCAAAGACATAAACAGGAATAATCAGTTATAATTAACTTCAGGAAGATACAATGATTAATATACTACACAGGAGTAGCCAAAAAAAATTATAGCACAATGTAGGGCTGAAATGTGTATCATCAAATCTTCTCAATGTTGAAATGCTGTCAACCTGAGTAAGCTATTTGTAGGGTGAATTTTCCTAAAAGTAGCACAATCAAAACACTGATTAAGAAATGTTTGGCAGGAACCAGTTGTCGTATCTGCTTCTGTCATATCCCTCCCACCACGTGAGGGCGCCATTTTCCAAGTACTAACCTCTGGGTCTCCATACACCTCCAACTCATTTCACTTTCATTAATGGTTGCATAAATAGACCTGGTTTCCCCCACTATCTTTTAGAAGTCTTGTTCTCAGTCCCTGTGTGCCATCCAGAGCTTTAACCAATGTTGGATTCTTGTGTTTGAGCCTCACTGCCTTTTCTGTTTATCTGAGTTTGCTTTCTGTTTTTAATTTGATTGCCTGGATTCTGTGATTCTCTGATTTTGACCTGTGCCTTTGTTGTACCAAAAATTGACTCCCTGTAAGATTGATTTCCCTGCTTCTGATTGGTTCATACAGTGGGGAGGCTACCTGATACCTCCTGACACATGGAGCACTGATTGTCTGATTGATTTAAGGTTTCCACAAAATCAACCTACAATTGTTTTACCTGCAAATGTCTCTTCATATTACAAAGAGAAAGTATTTCTACAGAGAAACATTGGCTCACTATAGCTATACACTATTTATCAATGGTTTTAGTTGTCTCCTCAAAGCACAGCACTGTATTTAACCTGAAAACATGATCTTACCCAGAAAAAGTAGGATGCTGGTGATAAAAACTGTGATGGCAGTGATGTTCAGCTTTACTGTTGGGGCTCTGTCAACATGGCAGTTTTCAGTAATATCACAATTACAAACATGGATCAAAATGGTCTGGTTGGAATATTGGCCCTGGCTATCAGAGATCTTCAGGGTGAGTTTATAATCACCCGCAAAAACAGTGTCCTGTTTGATCAACCTCACAGTTGTGCCTACGCAGAAGAGAGGAAACAGTTTATATAGGAAAATCAATAACAAGCCAATAACAAAAAAACGTGTCATGAAAGCTTTTGATTACTACAGAATTCACATACTTTCTTATTTCACCATTGGTAAAAAGGTAAAAGTAGCAATGAAGAATATAGAGGTGTGTCTACTTTTTACTGGTGGTGTACATGTATTGTAATCAATCAGTATCATTGCATATTACTATGTGATACTATCTCTGTAACATAGCACTGAGTACTTTTTTCTAATAAACCTTTAGGTAGTGTATTGGATTATTTCAATGTCATTAGAGGGCTGCTTAACCATGTTTCTATTACCATAGCTGGAGCTGAGCTTCCATTTTCTCTCAACATTCCCCACAAACTCAAAGTAGAATGGTGCGCCGTACGGATGCAGGTCGGGGTCGATCGCTGTAATGTTAATGGCCTCCTCTGACAAACACATGCTCAGTTCGTCAGTCTCTAGAACTGGTGAATTGTCATTGTCATCTCTCAGATGAATTATTAAGGTGCCTGTACCTGTCAGTGCTGGTATACCTGCATTTTAACAAAGGTTAACAAAATATAGAGTTACCTCATTACTTGAATGTAGTTGAGCTCAATAATTTTATACACAAAGAAATCTTACTAGTGACAAAGTGAAAAGTTAGGACAATTAGTTGTTTTAGTAATTGTGTAGTAATTTAGTTGTTGTATTAATAATAACAATAATTTAGCTAATAAAGTACAAAAAGTGAGTCATATCTTACCATTATCAACAGCGTATACAATCACAGCGTAAGTATCATCTTTCATAAAGGGTGATTCTCGGTCCAGAACTTTAGCTGTTGACACAAGACCTGTTTGTGAATCTACTGTTACCCAGCCATCTACATCTTCTCCTCTGATGAACCTACAGGAAGGGAGACAGAGAGAGATAAAACATTTGTTAAAATAAATTATTTTGCCATTTCAGATGATCACGAGGCCTGTATGGTTAAAATAAACCAAAATTCATACATAAATGTATTTGAAAAATGTCGATCTTGGTCTTCAGCTCTGAGCGTCCACAGGCTGTGTCCAATCTCCATGTTCTCCATAACACTCACATGTTTGGTGGTTTCAATGAATTTGGGTGGGTCATTGACATCTTCCACTATAATAATCATTGGTACAGACACTGTTGCGGAATTGAACCTTCCCCTAGAGGGAGAGAGAGAGTTTTCTACATCCCACAGGTCTTTGCTGGGACGCCCTTTCACTCTACAGTAGAAGAAGTGCTCCTCATTCTCCACAGTGACTGTCAGGTATAAGTTTGACCTCTCTTCATAATCCAGTGGCTGGGAAACGAATGAAAGCAGTCAAGTTCTGGTTGTTACAGCTATCACTAATGTCAATATCACTAATGTCTACTAAGGTCTGAGAATGACCTTATCAGTCTTCCTGTACCTCAATGACTGTTATGACTCCATCATTGGTCTCAGGGTCAGTCTCAATCATGAAGTGATCGGCTTTTTCACCCTGAATGGAGTATTTGGCTCTCCAGGCTGCAGTTCCTTTGCTGTCTTTATCTGTCACCTGCAGTCGATAAACCAGTTCTCCACGCTCTCCCTCTCTAACCCCCACAGAGTCCTGCAGGACACCAACTATTTAACCTTTAACTAAAGAACCTACCAGTTCTAAAAGCAAGTCAAACAGTTTAAAGGTAAAATAAAACACCAACAACTTGGTTAGACTACTGAAACTTACTTTTTTGCTAGTGAATTCTGGTAGATGGTTGTTTTTGTCAATAATATTCACTATTACTGTGCTTGTGCTAGAGAGTTGCACCTTCTCCCCATGATCCTTTGCTTCAACCAGAATAGTGTACTTTTGGGCTTCCTTTGACAAAAGCACACCAAATGTAAATCTTTGGTAAATATGAATCCTAAGAACTTTAAAGTATATAACTGATTTACTTCAGTATTATATAGAAACACTGTATGAAAGTGTAAGTCTTAATCTAAAAACAGCTTCATTTAGAAAATAAATTACTATACAAAAGTAAAGCTAACTTTTGAAAGTATATGGGCAATGTTTTCTTTCCTGAAGAACTAGACTACCCATAATCCTGGAGAAGGCTCCTACCAATCAGGGAATGGCAGCAAACAAAATGAGCCGAAAAGAACACTCATAAACATTGTGCACAGAAGCACACAGGCTTGTACCTTTATCTGATTTTAAAATAATTTTTGCTTCTAATCAAAGTTTGTAATGTTGTGATTCACCTTAGAGCAGGTTAAATTATGCATATAAAATTGGCATGGAACTTTACCTCATAATCAAGACAGCCCTTGAAAGATAGTTTCCCTTTTGTGTCTCCTTCAGTTTGTTGAATGAAGAATTCAGCATTGGCGGTTCTGGGAGTCACAGACACGATCCTAAAGGTCAACAATGAATTTGATGTGCCATCCAGATCACCATCGGTTGCGATCACTGTGACCAAATGTTCACCTGAAGGCAAAACAACATAGATGAGCATGGGAAAATGTTGCATCAGATGATGTAAAATATGTTTGCTTGTTTTTTTTACATGGACTGAAGTTATACCTTGTGGTGTTGATTCATCAATAGTGGTTTCATAGACTGGCATATTAAAAACAGGTGCATGGTCATTAATATCCAGAATTACAATATCCACAACAAGTTTGTGTGTAGCTCTATTAGAGTTTTCTCCATCTTCAAATGTGATCTGAAACAGAATGGAAATGGGTTTATATGACTTGAACATGTTAATTTGTTAATATGATTATTGACTAAAATATTTTTAATGAAATCATCTAGCTTTATCACAGCTGAAAAAGTAATGATAAATAAGAAATGAAATAATACTGTTTACTAGACATACTTTTAGACTCTTGTATTTCTCATAGTCAACTTTTCCATGCACATAAATTGATCCTTCAGTTTTGTCAATGGAGAGAATTCCTTTGGGATCTTTGTCAATCCCCTCCCCATGAATGATGTATTCTTCGATGACCTTCTTCTCAATTTTCAACTGAGAGCAAGGGGTGAAAACATATAGCATTATTAAATGTACATTTAAATGAAAATATTCAGTCCATACCCTCAAAAGGTAGCCATATTTCCTTTCTTATTGTTTTTTAAAGTTGCATTCTATAACTCTCTATCACCATCTCTGTTTCGAATTATAATTATAAATATAATATTATATAAATTATTGTGACTTTCTTAACATGGATGAGAAGTTTAAATTCTACGCAAATGCTATAAAACAAGCCACAAATGCTTCATCCTCCTCAGTACCCACACAGCACCCGGATCTGCTTCTTTCGGTTTACAGACATTACAAATTATACATCATTATTGTATAATTCATATACAACAATGATCATTATTATAAACTTATCATTGAATCAAATTGCTGTAAGGTAAACCATTTCGAACACTGATCTGTTATATGCTCATGTACTGTTACGTACAGCTTATTAACGTTTCTTTTTATTTCTAACCAGAAAAGGTTGCGTATTGCAGCTTTAAGAGTATACCAACTAAAATCACCCTTAAAAATATTTTGTCCCTAATAATTTATCTTCAGCTTTATCCGCTTAAAGATGGATGATCACAATATCATTATAACCTACATCTCCCAGTTTATATGGAAAAGGGCCACTGTGCTCCTCCTCCATAGACAGTGAATCCACAATCCAAGCACGTTTGTTGCGTATGTTGTGTTTTGATGAGGTAACACACTGAACACAAACACTCTGAAACAGAAAAAACTTAATTTCTTGTCAATATCGTTAGACAGATAACAAAAAGAATAATTACAATAATACACTGTTCTGTTGGCTATGAAAAAGCTTCTAACAATAATTATGTTAAAACATTTCTACAGTTTACTACATTTTAATTTTACATACCATACTGTAATAAAAAGTTTTACTTTATGACAAGCTGTCTACATCTACTTATCTAGTCATTACAACACCAGGCTTACAACCAACAAAAATGTATAACACAAAACCACCTCTTGATGCTCATTGTACAGTTGAGTCACTGTAGTAACAGTTTACTATTTCACATTGTGTGCAGTGAAAAACAGTTAATACATTGAGGAAGATTTTCACCAAATTACTTAAACCTTTACTGAATCAATTAAGTAAAATCATGATTGTTACTTACTGTAACAAGGAAAACAAACACAATACTCTTCATTTTAAGTTGGAGCTAAGGAACTGACTCGTTGCTCTTCGTGTCCTAGTTGTGGTATAAACAACTCCACAGCTGGTGGCTGTATTTAAAGCATCTAGTAAAGCCATTTGAAAGAATTTCTCTGGAAAGCAACTGGAACTGGAGCATTACTAACCAAATACAGATAATAATAATAAAGAAAACGTTTTTGGCAAGATTACAGTTATTTTTGAGCAGGAAGAAGGAAACATGACACTAGAAACTATTATAAAAGAGCAATAAAACGTTTTGCTTTATGTTTAAGGAATAATGGCTGTAAACCAAACAAGTGCATGGAGTCTTGAGTGACATTAGTACAGAGAGACAGTTGTCAACAAGCTGTGGAATGTAAACATGAGATCTAAGTATTTGATTTGTGCAACTGATATTAATTCAATTATATTTAAAAAATGATTTTTATTGTTGCATTGCTTCAAAACAGCTTTACATACAATGACAAATAAAACACAGAAAACAGAATACATGGTATTGTTGCAAATTTTAATTGTTAATTAAAAGATGTATATTAGTAAAAGACAAACAAAAACACACATTTGTATTTCAAAGATAAAAATAATTGTTTTTACCAGTTGCATTTTTTTGCCTCATCCTGAGCAATGAATGGGCATGACACTTCCGTGTTTGTTTAAAGTTACATATTATTCAGTACAGATTTACAATGACCTAAAACTGTCGAAAACACATTTTCTGTTGTATTCCAAGGAATTAATTCAGCATGTGCACAAATGAATCCTCTGACTTTTAACCTTTTACAATCATTAGATTTTTTTACAACTTCCTTTTGATATATATCTTGGATCATAAACTAGCTTTTACATTCTTTTTATAACACAATAATACATACAGCACAATAGTACTGACACAAATAACGCCTCAGTGTATCATATGTTTGTAAAACAGATGTAAACATACAGTCTTACTCGCGTGTAATACATGTAAATACATTTTATTAGGAAAGCTTCTATTAAGCAAGCTGTTAAAATAATAACAATAACCAATAATATGTAAATCATTATAGATCGTTTATTTGATTTGTGACCAACAGGAGGGAAACATAAGGAAGTCATTATTCTTAAATATGTAAAATCTAACATATAACATATAAGCAGCATATAACTCAAAACACCAGTTATTAGCGGTTTGTGGTCACCTTCATCCTAGGCCCCGTTTACACTGTCAGTTAAATGCGACCTAATTCCGATTTTTTGCTCATATGTGACACAGATCGGATCTGTTCTGTGACAGTGTAAACAGGAAAAAAACCCATGCATTCGGATTTTTCGAGATCGGTTTCAGGCCTCATTCATATGTGGAAATAAATCAGATATAAATCAGATATGGGCCAATGCGACTGTAATGTAAACAGGCAGATCGGATTTTCTGAGGCATTGCGTTCTGTACGTCATTAAACTGCGACAATTTGGTACTTCTCCGCGGTTTAATGACGTCATGTGGGAAGTACGTGTGGAAACATGGAGGAGGAATGTGTAGGGCAGTGGTTGGCGGCTGAAGTAGCCTGCCTTCTCACTCTGTGGGGAGAAGAATCCGTTCAGGATAAAATTACTTTGCATACATCGCAAAGCTATCATTAAACAAATTTCGCGTTCATCCATCTTGGCTACGGTGTCATGCAAAAAAACCCTTTGAGCATGCGCGATATTATAGCAAGTGTAAACATACGAATCGGATATGGGTCACAATTAAAAAGACTGTGTCCAAAAAATCGGATATAGGCAACAAATCGGAATTAGGCATCAAGACCTGCAGTGTAAACGGGGCCTTAGTGACAAATTGTGAGAAAACAAGGTATTAAGACAAAGACGGTCAGACAAAAACAGAAAAAACAGGCAAAGGTATTTAATATTTTTGCCACAAGTTACCTAAATCAGTTCCCTTTCAGTCAGTCATGTTCGACGTTACGTCAACGGACTGACGTATGGGGTCTTGCTTGAGAGCCCTATCACTTTTACGTAGAAAAAAACGAGAAAAAATCGGCCCGAGAGGAAAGAGCCAATGAGCATTGGGCAAGAGAGCTGCGCGCCGGGTCACGCCCACCCGGAAGTGGATGTATAAAGCGGGTCTCATTCAGATTCTTCCTTCGTAGCCGAGCGTGTGTAATCTTATTCACTCTGCATCTTCGCGGATTTCGCCAGCGTTCTACTATGTTGGATGCCGTTTACCAGCGGTTCTGTTCCGGTTTTTGGCGTTTCGACTGCGTGCTTCAGCAGACCGGCGTTCTGCTGAGCAATTTTCTTTGGTGAATATTTTAGTAAAAAAAAAGACTAATTACAGTATTTTAGTCTATATATGGTTTTTTTCCTTCCTTAAGAGATCCAAGGATGGTGTGCGGAGGCAGCATTCACGGTGGGGTCATGCCCGCGTTGCGAGAGCATGCCCAGTGGAGAATATGTGGAGAATATGCATATTCTCCACAGTAAGGTTCCCCGTGTCTTTCCCTTGGCGCCAGTACGGCTGCTGGTCTCTGTGGGCAGTGAGCTGTCCCAGTAGGTAGGACCTGCACAGAGACTTGTTCATAGGTAGTACTGCCAGGTCAGTCTATACCTTATCTCCACATATTGCCTCCTTTAGTGTGGTGTGGTCTCCGCAACGCCTTTCCTCTGGAACGGGCGTTTTTCCCCAGTGTTTTTCGTGGCTATAGCGTGAGAGGAACGAGACCTGTTCCTTTTCCTACAGGGGGATAGGAATGAGCACCACGACCCCTCCGTGATTGGGCTCCGCACCCAACTGGGTTGCGACATGCTGCCTGCGCGGAGCACTGGGAAGGTTACAGAGGCAGGGGGGCTGTTTTACAGAGGCACGCTTTGCCTGCCCGTACTGACATTCCTAGCCCATAACATGGGTCGTCCTGTGGCGTTTTCCACAGGGACCCCATACGTCAGTCCGTTGACGTAATGTCAAACTTGACTGACTGAAAGGGAACATCCTGGTTGCTCATTGGCTTTTTCCTCTCGGGCTGATGCCCATTGGCACGTTTTTTTCTACGCAAAGGTGATAGGGGGATACCCCATACCTCAGTCCGTTGACATAACGTCTCCGTTCCCTCCTTCAGAGAAGGGGGGTTACATATGTAACCAGGACGTTCTTCACCACGTTACATTTACAAAATCCAGTTTCTAATATTTCAGAAAAAAGGCTGTCTAGCTGTGCTTGGTTCCACATTGAAAGTGTAAAGGCTGTCTTTATAAATGTTATAGTGGATTTCAAGTTTTATCTTTTGACACATGCGCTCTGCTTTTCTGCATTGTTTTATCATACTTTGTACTGCTATTGAGTTTCTCCAATGTGCTTTATATACAGCTCTGTTAAACATTTTACAACAAGAGACCACTGCAAAATGATTAAACAGGTCGGCTTTGTTTGATGGCTTGTGACCATCCATCTATCTCTTGATCACATTCCAGAGTTTTTCAATGAGGTTCAGGTCTGAAGATTGGGCTGGCCATGACAGTGCCTTGATCTGGTGATTCTCCATCCAAACCTTGATTGTGTAACGGAGAGGCTGAGGAGTGAGAATCCATCTGCAGCACTTTTATTCGTGTTGAGTAACAGGCGAGGGTCAAAACCAGCAAACAGTAATATAAGAGAGTAGACAGAGACGTAATTGATATAACAGGGGTTGAGGCAGGCAGCAAACAATCATCAACGTAAAACAGGTACAGTTTAGGGAAGGCCGCAAACAATCAAAAACGTAATCCAAAACCAGAATCAAGAGGGCAGGCACGAACAATCAACTTCTTGGAAGTCTTTGGTTAGTGTGGGGTCCATGATGTCCCCCATGTTTACCCACGAGCGCTCCTCTGGGCTGTACCCCTCCCAGTCGATGAGGTACTGGATGTGCCCTCCCCGGCATCTGGAATCAAGGGGCTGATTCACCCGGTAAGCCTTCTCGCCATCCACCACGATAGGAGGGGCCTGTTCCTGGAGGCCCCTCTCCAGATCTCCAGCCGGTAAACCAGCGGGTTTGAGCAGAGAAACATAAAGATTGGAGAAATCAGGACGAGCCGAAACAGAAGTAATCATTCTTATAATTTTGAATGGTCCCACAGACCTTGGACTAAGTTTCCTACAGGGAAGGCGTAGACAGAGATCCCTGGTGGAGAGCCAAACCCATTGTCCAGGAGCGAAACTGTGTCCAGGGCAACGATGACGATTGGCTTGGTCTGTGTGGCGGCATACAGCATGAAGTATGTGTGTGCTCTCTTTTCCAGACCTCCTCGCTATGGCGGAACCAGTCGATTACGGCCAGGAGATCGGTGGGGTCCCCGGACCATGGAAACAATGGTGGTTGAAAGCCCAGTGCACAGTTGAAGGGGGTTACTCCTGTGGAAGGTTTAACTAGAGAGTTTTGGGCGTATTCTGCCCACATGAGGTACCTGCTCCAGTCAGCCTGACGTTGATTGCAGTAGGAACGAAGGAATCTGATGATCTCTTGATTGAGGTGCTCAATTTGGCCATTGGACTGAGGGTGATATCCAGATGTCAGGCTGACGTTGACTCCTAGACTTCTAAAAAATGATGACCACACAGAGGTGAAGTGGGGACCCCGATCTGAGACGATATTATCCAGCAAGCCGTAAAACCTAAACACAAAGTTACATAATAGTTCAGCAGTTTCAAGGCTGTTGGAAGCTTGGGAAGAAGGATTAAATGGCAGGCCTTAGAGAAGCAATCCACTATGGTAAGGATGGTAGTATTCCCTTGGGAGTCTGGTAAGTATGTAATGAAGTCTATGGCGATGTGGGACCAGGGTTGTTGCGGTGTGGGTAAAGGTTGTAGGAGTCCGGCAGGTAACTGTCTGGGCGTCTTCAAGCTTTGACAGATTGGGCAATTCTTGATGTATGTGATAGTGTCACTCGGGAGGGTAGACCACCAATAATGATTTCTTAGTAATTGTATAGTGTCATTGATTCCTGGCCAGAGCTAGGGCTGCCATGTTCCTGAGTGAGTACACGCTTCCTGAAGGGTCTCGGTACATTTCTGTGCATTTCTCTGGGCACTCGACTGGGCGTGGTTGAGTTTTATTAGCTTGTTGGATCTCTGTGTGGAGATCCCACTGTACAGGGGCTACTAGGACTTTCTCAGGAATTATTGGCTCAGGGAAGTCAGATTTGGGGGCAGGATCTGCCTGTCTGGACATGATGTCAGCCTTAGCATTCTTGGAACCTGGACGATAGGTGACAGTAAAGTCAAAACGAGTGAAGAATAGGGACCAGTGAGCCTGACAAGGATTTAAGCACTTGGCAGTACAAATTTATTTAAGGGTTTTGTGGTCGGTAATGACTGTAAAGGGGTATGCAGCTCCCTCGAGCCAGTGTCTCCACTCTAAAGCTAACTTAATGGCCAACAGCTCGCGGTTACCTACATCGTAGTTCTGTTCGGCTGGGGAGAGCTTTCGTGAAAAGAACGCACAAGGAAACATTTTAGGAGGTGACCTGTGACGGTGGGACAGAATGGCCCCAACGTCGTGATTAGAAGCGTCCACCTCAACTATAAAGGGAAGGTCTGGATCAGGAAGACGTAGTTTGGGGGCAGTGGTAAAACGGTAAAAGCCTTGGTTGTGTTACAACCCCTGGCTCAGAGGGAAGCAACAAAGAGGACACACACGCAACTTTAACTAAACTCAAAAGGAAAAGACAGCAATTAATTCCAAAAAACAAAGAAGCAATGTAATAAAAGAATATTTCTGTAAGCGTCAGTTTCATCAGTGCGTAATGTGGGGTGCCTGAACGAGTGTAATGTGTTGTTGCGATGTCTAAAAATGTACAATCCAAAACATAAACAAAACAGGGAACCAAAACAAAACCAAAAGCAAAACAGAATCTAAATCAAGCAAAACCCAAAATAAAGGACTCAAACAAATGCCTCAAACCAAAAGTCCCCCGCTAACAAATCTGTCGTTCTCTTTTAAAAGAAGCGCCCAGCCAGCATCAGGTGCATCCAATGAACCGCCCTCCCGGTTCAATTGTGGGCGGAGTACCCCGTCATCAAGCTCCAAACTAAAGCACAGGGATCGTCACACCCCTCCCCATAAGACAGGGACTCCAACAAAGTTCCCTGTAATAAAAACAAATACAAATTACGCAATGAACCAGCATAACAGCCAACGATAGGTCCTACATCCCAAAGGACTTAGTGGATCAATACTAAAACAAAAAGAAAAATCCGGTAGCTGCAATATAATACTCAAACGCGTGACAGCGCATCGGCCACCACATTCTCAGTTCCACGAACATGTCGAATCTCTAGACAAAAAGATCGCAGGAACAGGGACCACCGAACAAGTCTCTGGTTCGGACACTGCAAAGAATTCAAGAATGTTAAAGGATTATGGTCAGTATATATCACAATGGGCATGCTAGAATTAAGGTACACAGCAAAATGTTGTAATGCCCAAATAAGCGCTAATGCTTCCTTTTCGATTACAGAATAATGACCCTGATACGAATTAAACTTTCTCGAAAAGAAGCTGACGGGATGCTCTACTCCGTCTGCATCCCTCTGTTGCAACACAGCTCCAGCTCCCACATTACTAGCATCCACCAACAGAGTGAACAATTTCTCAAAACAAGGAGCCTGAAGCACAGGCGCCGAACACAGCAGAACCTTCACATTTTCAAAAGCGCGTTCACAACTTGGAGACCAAACAAACTTCACCTTGCCTCTTAATAAATCAGTAAGCGGTGCCACCACTGTAGAAAAGTTGCGACAGAAGCGATAATATCCAACCAGTCCTAAAAACCGCATAAGCTCCTTCTTTGTCGTCGGAGGGGGAAAATTCTGAATAGCTTGTACCTTCGCCTGCACTGGGCGCACTTCACCATTACCCACCACCTTACCAAGGTACGTTACAGTGGCTTTTGCAAACTCACACTTTTCCAGGTTCACTGTAAGGCGAGCATCAGACAATCGGTGCAACACTAACTTAATGCGCTTTAAATGAGTCTCCCAACTATCACTAAAGATGACTAAATCATCCACGTAAACAGCAAAACCCTCAAGATCTGAAATCACTCGATTCATGAGGTGTTGAAAAGTCGCTGGAGCGTTTCGCAGGCCGAAGCTCATAACCTGATAAGAGTAGAGCCCTGATGGAGTAATAAAGGACGATATTTCCTGGGCCCTCTTGGTCAAAGGGACTTGCCAGTAGCCCTTCAATAAGTCAAATTTGCTCACAAACCTGATCTACGCAATCTTCAATACGTGGCAAAGAAAAACAATCTGGCTTCGTCAAACTATTGACCTTACGGAAATCTGTACAAAATCTAACAGTACCATTAGATTTTCCCACTAAAAGACACGGGGATGCCCAGTCCGAAGAAGAAGGTGTTGCAATATTATGATCCAACATATACGCAATTTCCTTCTCCATCAACTTCCGTTTCTCAGACGCAACACGATAAAAACGCTGCTTAATAGGCTTAGCGCTACCCACATCAATATCATGGGTCACCCAATCGGTACGAGAAGGTGCATCTTCAAACAGTGCTGGA
>JAZGTJ010006362.1:0-16336 GCA_036877575.1 Botia almorhae | reverse complement strand
CAAAGTGTGTATGGGAGGGGTGTGTGGGGTCATCCACAATGCTGATGGCTTTGCGGATGCAGCGTGAGGTGTATATGTCCATGATGGAGGGAAGAGAGACCCCAATGATCTTTTCCGCTGTCCTAACTACCCGCTGAAGGGTCTTGCAGTCCGAGACGGTGCAATTCCCAAACCAGGCAGTGATGTAGCTGGAGAGGATGCTCTCGATGGTCCCTCTGTAGAATGTAGTGAGGATGGGGGGTGGAAGATGTGCTTTCCTCAGTCTTTTAAGAAAGTATAAACGCTGCTGAGCTTTCTTGGTTATGGAGCTGGTGTTAAGTGACCAGGTGAGGTTCTCCGTCAGGTGAACAGCAAGAAACTTGGTACTCTTGACAATCTCCACAGAGAAGCCGTTGATGTTTACTGGAGAGTGGTCATGGTGTGCTCTTCTGAAGTCAACAACCATCTCTTTAGTTTTGTCCAGGTTCAGAGACAGGTTGTTGGCTCTGCACCAGTCCGTTAGCCGTTGCACCTCCTCTCTGTATGCTGACTCGTCGTTCTTGCTGATGAGACCCACTATGGTTGTGTCATCGGCGAAGTGTAACGTGAAGTGTACATGTAACATGTAACGTGGTTACATGATTACATTTTACCACAATAGAATCAAGATCAGCCTATCAGAGTTAGCAGTATAAATACAGCAACAGTATAAATATTTTATCTTTCTCACTCATTGCAGAATTCTCCAGCTGTATTACCTGCTATTATAACGATAGGTCTGTTATGTTTTAATTTGTTAAGATAAAGGATGTCTGAATTGTAGTCATTTTAATCTAAGCAGCAGTTGTAATTTGTGTATACTGAGGGTTAGCTTGTAATTGATCAAGCTATAGCTAAACTTTGCTCTTAACATAAATACTGATATAGCCCCCTCTGCTGGTTAATCTTTGCACACTTTGTAGCGTTTTACCGATAGTTGCGGCCTCAAGTTGATGGGCCATGAAGGTAGACTAGTTGCTTAGTAAGGACTAGTTTATCTTCCTTTTCAATGACACGTTGTACTGAAGACATGGTTTAGCATAGGGGAGAACAAATTCTGGTTATCAATCACAGATACCCAAAAGGGGCAAATGAAGATACATTTTCAACAGACATAAGTATTTTCTAAAAAGACACAAACATTTAAAACATTTAAAAAGACCTAAACATTCCCCTTGAATTTTAAATGAAACAAAAATTAGCATAAACCATTATCTTAGAGTTAATCTTGGTGAATCTGTCTCAGGTTGAGACAGGTAGCTAGTCCATAAGAGAGTAACAGGGTTACTCTCATTTAGATTTATTCTATTAGATTATTTATTCCATTAGATTTTTCTTAAAGCATATTGTTATTTTTATATAGTAGATAAAATCTATAGTTTATAGATGTAAGCATTTTTTCCACATCAACAGTGGTAGAACAACGCCGTCTTTAGGCTGCAATCAGTAACTTTTGCCTGTCTATGGCCATCTATGTTTAAAACATAAAATTGCAGGTCTCTTTATGTACTTTACCTATGATGGTCAAATTAAGCCAAACTCCCTGGTTTCTTAAGCATCAGACAGAGAAAACTTGGTTTCAGATGTAACACATCAAGGAAATTTGCCTGATACTTATTGCCCATCCAAAAAATTTTTTATTGGAGACCAGTTTTTAACATCCTGCAGTGGTATAATTCGAAGACATATTCTATTGAAGAAACCTATGCCATCAGAAAAAAATCTGTACAAACACTTGTCTGTTCAACGCTGATGACCTTGTTGCAGTTATACAACAGGAAGACAGAGATTTGTCACAAATAGGAAGTATAGTACAGATACTGTACAGATAAATCAGAGGTGTCTCACAAAGCCTGCTATTAATGTGAATTCATGCAGTGTTATTGACACAATGGATATAGTTTATGCTGACAATATTGATGAATGCTTGCAAACATTATACCACTAAATCTGCTTTACCTCTGTTGTAGAGTCATAGAACCGGTTGGTTTATTAGGAAACAAATAACCTGGCAAGAATAAGTATTATGCATCTCATTTTTGATTACTTTTTTAGAAATGTAAAATGCCAAGCAGAATTTTTTTTTTAATTTTGTATTTATTATAATATTGTATTTTTTACATCCCTACTGTCTTCTCTACACAGATGGCAAGCAAAATATTTAAGAAGGAAAAAATGTCAGACACAAACATGGGATGAACACTTTATTCTTATAGTGCAGTTACTAGTTGCCTTCTATTTTTATATATTATTAACACCGCATTATGAAATGGGAAAACATAAGCACAAGACCACTGGACATGCTTTCAAGTAAACGCTATTGAAGTGAAAATGAATAATAAATATACACACAAGAATTCTCAGTACCAAAACGTTAGGATCACCAAAAGGTTAATGATAACAAAACAATACAACAACAAAAAATGTTGCTGTTATACAATGCGATTCCCTTACAAAAATAGCAGCTCCCTCTCAGATTATACTTATAAATAAATGGCCTTAGCCCATAACGGCATGTAACACATCTAGTACCACCATAGCAGTGTACCACTTTTTTAAAATAATTAGATCTCCCATTTTTTGCTACTAGTTTAAGGAAAGGCTCATCCAAAAAAACAAAATTCTGTCATCTACTCACCCACTTATCAAATTAAATTCCATTTTTTCTTTATTTGTAGAACTCAATAGAAGTTTTGCAAGATGTCCAAGCTGCTCTGTTTCATATAACAAGTGAACAGGGGCAGGTTCTGATGAGATCCAAAAGTACTATTAACTTAGTCCATATGATTTGTGTGCCATTTTTTTTTTCATTTTTCGTGTTTACCCCCAGGCCCCATTTATCAAAAATCTAGTAGGACATTATGCAAAATATCTCCTTTTGTTCTTTACACAAGAAAATAAGTAATACAACCTTAGAACAAGAGAGTGAGGAAATTAAAATTTTTATTTTTAAGCAAACCATTACGTTAATGAAACAAATGACAAAAGTACAAATAACCTTTATGGTTTGGTATCAAATCTTTTGTAGAGCTTGGATGTGTTCAGTCTTTCGTTGTTCCACACTGCGCAGACTAGACGCATTTATTTGTGCTGCTTTCCCCAATTGATAACTGCAGAGTGGCTCACTCTCTGTGATTTTAATTTGACTCTTCAGAAAAATAGACTTTGAACTGGTAAACATTTTATCAAATACTAATATTGCACAGTGAAAGTGTGGATTGGGGTGTTGGATTGGGGAGCTCTCGTTATTTTCAGTACAATTCTTACAGACTGGTCTTTAAAAGCACCTGAATTCTGCAGCTCTTCGTTTTGTAAGAGGACACATCTACAGACATTCAGCCTCTGCTCTACTAGAGGGTGATAAAAAAAACGACAAGCTGTGAGCAGGGGCGCTTTAGCGTCATATGGGTCATGTACTGAGTTTCAGCAAAGCAGCAGTGACTCATCATCACTACTTTCTGTTCTCGTTGTTGCCTCCACACAAGCATCAGGGATCCGTGCTGTGTGGACAATTCCACAGTGTTCACAGGGCCCATCTCTGCCCACCACCCAGCCCCTGAGGGAGACGGCAACAGGGGTCAGGTGGGGCCCAAAGGCTTGCTCCAGGCCTGGTTCCAGCAGGGGCCTGGAACTCTCATCACTGTCCAAAGAGCCGGTGTCTGATACAGGAATGAGGAGCTCCACATCATCCTCCTCCTCACCCCTGACACCGACCACAGCGCAGCCTGCACTTCCTTGTTCCAGTTGGCGCAACGGGCTGTGATTCTGCCGTACGCCACTTGACTCTCCATCCCCAGACCGCCCTAGGGAGAAACGTATCCAGCGTAGACTGTGTGTAACTCGGCTTAAAGCAGAGCTAAAAGGGCTCCTTCCAGAAGAGACTAAGGAAGGGGTGCATGAAGGTCCAGTCACTCCAGAACTTTCTAAAATGCTCTCAGAGATGCTGCTCTCCTGGCTGACCAGTGGAGTCGAACTGGCTGAGACGGAGACTATGGTTTCCACGGCTGCCAGAGGGGGAGTTTTCTGTGGCAAGGGAGCCACCAGGCCTCCTACAGCCCCGGGGACATCTCTGTGTTGATGGTGTTCACTCTCAGTGTCCGTGTCGTCAGAGTCCAGGGGCAGGAGTCCACGTTGAGAGCCAAGCCTTTCAGGCTCGCGTGCAGAACTGACGCCAGTTGATCCCTCTTCAGCGTCTGCAGAAACCAGTGCTAGAGAACCAGACCGCCGCGAGCGTGTGAAATTACACAAGCGTCTCCAGATGTTGCCATGCCTCCCCGTGGTGGGGAGTCGGATTGAGGTGAATCCCAGCTGAGAACGCACTGCCAGTCTTAGATTTTCTAAAACAGATGCCTGAAAGTAAAAACAATAGGAAACATTACCAAATGCCATCAACAGAATATTATACAATAAAGATATCAGACAATACAGTAACAGCCTGAAATGTACAGGCAACCAGAGCATTAGTGAATAACTTTCACAATACCAACATTTCAATATTTTATTTCAACAAAATTTGATGATTCTCGATACCAGTTTTGATATTTCCGTACAAACTGAAATGGCAACAAAAAACTGGCAAATTCAATAAAACACCAGCTAACGCCCCATATACTACAGAATGTGGGATGTTTATGCATTTGACATACGCTTTTACCCAAAGTGATTTACAGCGTATTTAACAAATACATTCTTCAGTATGTGTGTTCCCTGGGAGTTGAACCCACAATCTTTGCGTTGCTAACACAACACACTTGAGCATGAGCTACAGAGGAACACATGTGGCTAAAATTATATTGGTAACAGTTTTCTGTCACTGCAATAGTAGAAATTCTGGGCTGGACATTAAATCTCAAAGAAATTATTTTGGACACATTTAAAAAAATATATATATGCAGACAAAGATATAGAGAGGCAACCACAAGTCCTATGGTACACAAACTACCTATTTATTAGGGTACATTTAATACCTGATTTCCAGAGCAAACAGGAAAATCCTCTACTGGGGGGATCAGGCCTTGAGCAATCAGCTGCCCATATGAAGGCGGAGCTTCTCTCCTCAGTAACTCTGCTTCCACTCTAGAGAGTTGAGTCTCAAATGACCTGGAATGGCATAAACCCATAGCTGCTTGAGAATTGTCAGGGAAGCTAAAATCCAACTCTAAAAGCATTTTCAACTCATAAAAGCGTTTTCATGCATCCAATGACTATTGCTAATTATTGAATACAATAAGTCTCAGTGGAGAGTTCTACTTATGACAGCCCAATGCAACTAATAAATAAAACAATTTCACAGTTTAAAAGTAGGACTAAACACTGCAGCATGACCAACTAAATTGCTTAAGGATGATATACCTTAATATTGTTTTTGACCATATGCAGCCCGTGGATCACTAGTTAAAAACAAGTAAACTTAATAATAAGGTACTAAACAGCTTGGCTTACCTTCGCTCAAACATCCTAAGTGAGTAGAGTTTGCAAGTGCAGCCCAAAGCAATGACCAGCAGCAGGCCACAGATAAGGCTCCCTATGACCGCGGCAGTAATGACACGTGTGGGTACAATCACTGGGCAGCTCTCCTCGTCACTTCCATCCCCGCAGTCATCCTGTGCGTCACACACCCAGCTCTCAAACACACAGCGGTTGTTCTTGCAATGGAAGTTTCCAGGCTGGCAGAAGAAGCAGTTCTTCTCATCCGAGCCATTTGGGCAGCGGTTCTGGTAGTTGCAGCGGTCGGAGCGTGGATAGCAGGCGCCATTTCGAGAGCACGGGAACTCATCCTCCTGGCAGTTACTGCAGTTAAGCTCATCACGTCCATTGGGGCAGTGCCAGTATCCATCACAACGCTGCTGCTCAGTGTAGCAGCCCCAGTTCCCACCACAAGGAATCTCCCATGGCAAGCAGAAACCATCCACTTGATAAGTAATGTTAAAACCACGAGCCGCATTGATTTTATCCGCGTAAAAATGAATCCGAAGCTGTCCCGATGACGACACCACCGCTACCGGGGCTCGAGAGTCAAAGGCAGTTAAAACACGCAACAGACGCCTGGGGTTCTCCTCCAGACCATCATAGACTTTGACGTAGTCACCGTAGCCTGTGCCATCCAGCTTGAAGTCCATAAATCGCAGAATGACCTTACGGTGGTCGCCAGTGTCAATCAGCCAGGTGCAGTTACTACCAGGTGGATAGAAGTCGGGATAGTTGGGCGAGCTGAAAGTGCCGTAAAAGTTGCGCAGCCACTCGCCGCAGGTGGGCACATTGCAGTCGATCTCGTCACCCAGGTCCTGACAGTCAATGCTCCCATCGCACTTAAGCGACTCCGACAGGCAGGTGTAAACGCGGGTGTAGCGCGATAGGCAGGGGAATTGGTTGAAAGCGCACGGCTGGAATGAGAAGAATGCAGCGGGGTTAGGCTGCACACACAGCTCCTCGTCCGAATTATCACCACATTCGTCCATAGTGTTGCACTTCCAAGACTCCGGGATGCACTTCCCGTTAGCGCAGTGGAATTGGTCTGGCTTGCAGCTGGCCTCCTCAGATTTCCCTACAAATTACAAGCATAATTAGAGGAAAGCATGTTACTTTCATCACTACTGAGGTTTCAAATACAGAACTTAATGTAAGAACATGATAGATGAAAACACGAAAATAATGTGTCTAAGACTGTTTCTTTTTACATAAACACAAATAGTTATGCTTGCCTTGGCAACAGAGAGACAGCTACATAACGACACCCTCTCTGATGCACTTGCATCTATTTAAGGATATAAATAGCAGGTCTACCTGTTATGTAAGAAAGTCTGAAGCCCTTTTCAGTCAAGCTGTCATCCGAGTGGAACTTGATCCACACATGATCCTGAGAGGAGATGTACGGGGCCGGGATGGATGAGCCACATGCCCGGTACCCATCCAGGTTTTTGTATGTTCCGATGGAGATCCAGTCCAAACCACATCGGTGTGAGCTCTGAATCTCAAAATCCTGAAAACTAAAAGTACAAAAGATTTCAAGTTAATAAATGTTGGGCATCACAAATAAAACCGCATTCTTGTAACCAATGAGCTCAACTGAAACAGCTCATTAGTAATTTATTACATTGAAACAAGATAAAGGATTGGCATTCTGTGTATTGTTATGGCTCTAATAGCAAGATGTCACTTCCAGATATATTTAATTAAATTGTATTAATTAGGGAACATGATACTGGAATACAGGCCTACTAAAGGCCTATTAAAAGTTCTATATTTACATTTATGCATTTGGCAGACGCTTTTATCCAAAGTGACTTACATTGCATTATACTATACATTGATTCGGAGTATGGGCAATCCCTGGGGTCAAACCCATGACCTTGGTGTTGTTAACGCCATGCTCTAACCACTGAGCTACAGGAAAGCCCTGTAGCTAAGAGATAACTTGTAAGATGCCCAGTCCCACTGAAAACTGGACCAATCATTTTTATTAGACAGGGTCCACACGGTTTCCATTGGCAGAACAAGTGACTTAATGTGTTTATTACAAAATAACACCCTGTGGAAAAATACTAATTGGGTATGTTTTTGATCTGGTAACCATGGACGCTATGTTTATGTTTAGATAAAGACGCAAACAAATGCACAAGCTTAAACAAAACAGGCAGCATAAGAGCAGAGCAGATGCAATAAAAGAATTTAGACAAAACACCAGTTTAAAGAAGTTTGTGTGAGGTGGCAGTTACTCTCCCAAAAACATTTACGCCACAATTACTTAAAGAGGTCATGAATTGTTTTTTATTGTTTAATTGTACCTTGAGGTGTAATTATAATATTACTAAAGTTTTTGCCCAAAAATTTTCAAAATTAAGTAATTTATGCCCTTTCCCCACTCGTTTTAGTCCTGTGACTAAAAAAGTCAGATTTGTGTGTGGCCCTTTAATTGTCAATGTGTATGACTGACTGATATCACAGCTGTATCATGAGTGTGTGTAACAACCCAAACCCTTTCATAAAACAATGACATGCAACATTGCTTACAGATCACAGATCAAACAAACAATCTGTAGAATGTTTGGACTGCTTAAGTAAGGAGCAGTTGTGGAAACAAAAATTTGGTAGAACGCATTGGTAAAGAGAAACCAAAAATTACAGTGAATAAAGCCATTATTCAACAAAGAGGGTGAGGAGTTTTAGGAGACTAAAACTGACAACCTATAATTTAGATGATTACTATTATATATATATATATATATATAAAACAAATGATTACTATTATATTTGGATTAACGGTAAATATTTTCATTCCTTGGTGGGAGCACATGTTGTTGTATTCAATGTTACCTGATGGTGATGATCTCTCCAGGGTTGGCCCTGATGTTCCAGCTGCAGTTGATGCGAGATGGGTACTCAAAGGGCCAGCCAGGGCTGGTTATCACTCCACTGGATGCCCTGATCTGCTCGGCCACATCTCCACAAGCTGCAGAAAACCACAGAAAGACAACAGTTAGCAAACAAATAGGATAAGTCGGTTCCAAATCCCTAGTGAATTGTCCTTATTGTGCGTTTACACAGGCAGCATCCTAAATTGAATGGAATCTAAAAACTAGTGGCCAATTTGAAATGTTCTACAAACACAGCAACTCTGCAAGACATCTATAGTGCTGCTCTAATATCCAATGCAATCATTGGCCATTAGAATGTAAATAACTAAATAAATAAATACTATCAGCAAAACAGAAAATGTAGAAATCCTTCAATACTAAATTGATATATCATTTTTTCCCTCTCAATTCTGTCCACCATCTTTAATTTTCTTCAGTGCATTCTGTGATTTTCTTCTCCATTCTTTACATTTTGGTCAAAACCAGGTCTCTTTTGTAAATGTAGTTGATCTGCTATATATCTGCTATATATTGCTAAGTAGATTAAACGGTAACCTTTCTAATCTTTAACTTTTTTTGCCTCACATTACTTTGTCAAAAGCACCTAGTGATTGGTAAAAAAACACACAGCTGCCTGTGAGCTTTTAAGGACTTTTAAACTTTGATGATGTGGATTTTTGTTAAACATTTATCTGCCTTACGTTTAGATGCTATGTAAACAGCAAGATGGATTAGTTAAACAATCCTGAATCTGTTAAGTAAACAAAGTCAAGACTCACCATTTGACATCCCTGATACATAAACATTCTCACTGTGTTGTGAAAAAACTGCATTTCCTACAGAAACAGAAAATAAATCCATCAGAAAGCACTGTACTGCAAAACGCATGTGTAAATAATAACCTAAAGGATGCAAAAAGCTAAAAAAAAAAACTCAAACGTATGGTGACTAGTGATTCAGCAGGGCCTTAACAACATAAGGCTGAAACCCACAGTACTTGATATTATGTTGGAACAATGTGGAGTTGACAATTTGCCAACCACTTTAAGCAGCGCTTGTCAACAGACCGACCCTGCAAGCTCCCTACATTCTTGAGTACAATTTGGTTCACCCACAACAAAAACGACACACTAGTTGATTTTAAAATCAGAACACATGCACTAGGGCTGCAAGACATACTGAAATTATTGGAATATTGCAAATGTGCATATTGCAAAGGTTTGCAATAACTAAATGATTTTAATGCTTTAAAAAGTTACGTACAGGAAAAGTATTAGGTTGATGCATGAAGACTGGTACACAAATGCTATGCTTCTTTCAAGAAATATAATTAAGTAATTTTCAGTTTTATAAATATATTTTAATATAATTAGAATTGATTTTACCAACGCAAAGCATTATTATAGCCAGTATCGCATTTTTCTCAATATCGCTGAACAAAATATAAAGAAATGCATAAACTTTGGTGGGGCTGCACGATAAAATACAGAAGCAGGATAGTAGTTAAAGTAACACAATAGCTGGTTTTGTGGGCTTGAAAACAATACTGTGGCTAAACTTAAATGATTATTCGTTTTGCTCATTTGGTAACATATACCCCTCCCTTGATTTATTGATGAGATTTGATTTTTAAATTGTTATACTATAATTACACTGAACAATTTAAAACTGATAACAACATTAGGTGAAAACAATGGATCCTAAACACCCCCCCATTACATTTTAATTAACAATATGATCACAAGCAACCAGTGTGATCAAAAAGCCAACATAGAGATCTCAGAGAACCGAGATGACTGTAAATCAAGTGTTCCTGTAGCTCAATTGGTAAAGCATTGTGCTAGCAATGCAAAGGTCGTGGGTTCCATTCCCAAGGAGCACATGCACTAATTAAATGTATAACTTGAATGAACTGTAAGTCGCTTTGAATAAAAGCGTCTGCCAAATGCATAAATGTAAATCTGTCTCTGAGAAAGGAACTCTTCCCACCTGACCCAAAGCGAGGGCAAATTATTTGGCTGTACTAGGCATAGAAGCCCGAGAAAAGCCCTGAACAGCCTTGAATGTTTGAGCGTGCCCTCGCTGCTGTGGTTTCCCTCACCTCTGTCTGATGTTTGTTTATAGCAGCTGACTGCACTGCCGGAGCGAAAAGGGGAAAAGCCCACATGCAAACACAGGCATGCAAAACATGCTACAGAACAAAAGTTTAACTGAGGTATGCAGATGTTTCAGTTAAACTCTATCAATAGGTCATATTTGTCATATCACTGACGACAGATTTGTAAAACAGATGGATCTGTCCTTTAGGAATTCTTAATAACTAGAGTGTTTAAAGACCAGTTCTTGTATTTGAACATTTTGCTTTTAGACAACTGAGTAACAGTTTTGTCCAACATCACATAGTGTTCAGGATTATATCTGGCAAAAGTAAAAAGACAAAAAAACAAATAAAATTACCCCAAATGTAAAAAAAATACCATATCACTTATTGTAGACATGGGACATCTCTGATAATATTCAATCACAAGTGTTAACAGACATACTGTTACTGTAGGTTTCTGTAAACAAAAGAAGTCTTTGTTCCCGATTTACCAGGGTCGGATCTCTGACACACATGCCATATCACCACATGAAAAAGTGCTTTACTACATCTCTTTGGAAGTATATCATATCAAACCCAATATTTAACATTAGAGAAATCACAATATCTACGATAAAATAGCAACAGACTCTTTCCATAGTAGCACGCCCACTGAATTACATACATTAGATACAGTCTGATTTTACTTAAGTGTTATCATTCGTTTACGAAATACTTTAAAGGACCAAAAATTATTTATGCAGATGGTATGAAAAACAAAGTCTCTCACCCATGAAAATGAAGATCAGATGTGTCCGCAACAAACAGCTTTTCGTTAACCCCAAAGTATATGCCATAATAGCTTTATCCAACGATAAATCGTGCTTTATATCGCTATTGATGCAAAAAAACTACAAACGAGAACTACAGACGAGAGTTCTAACCGTCCAACATTTCCTTTCGTTTCCGTCCAACTAAAACAAAATATTACAATCGTATGTACATAAAGATAAAGGACGGTTGTCGGATAAGCAGATATAAACAGTAAAATAATAAATACAAACTAATGAAACAATACAAAACCTCAATAGCACAACCAGGTAACAACAAAGGACCCGCTAGCGCTAACAAGCTAATGCTAATGTCAACCTACACGTCTATGATATCAACGCCATTGGTGATTTAACGTATCTAGGGGGATAGTTGACAATTTATTGCGTTAATGCTTAAGGTAAATCTTTGCTATATTATATATATAAATAGTTTTTTTAAGTTAAACCAAATAAAATAACTAGCCACCGGTCGCGCTTTTGTTGTTAGCTCCTGTACAACACAGACAAGGTCCTTAAAATCCCTTTTAAACGAGATCAGTACTAATCTACTGGCGATCCGACGCGAAACCGCCAATTCCTAGAGTTTATAGCTGCTAAAAAGCCCAAATCTAGACAAATATAACCACACAAAAACCTACAGCATGATGACACTGATGATGTACGATCAATACAAACGCTTAGTATAACGCTACATCTATGGCTTCATGAATATTACATGATGTTCTGCTGTTCTAACTGTAATCCATAACACGCAGACTTTCGGCCTTTCCAATCGCTTTGTGTGTTGTTACAGCCGGGTATTTACCACTACAAACCACCCTTCCCCCTCCATACACCTCTCTCTCTCTCTCTCTCTCTCTCTCTCTCTCTCTCAACACACACACACACACACACAAACGATACCGTGATTATACCACGTTTCTACGACTGTAATTTCATTACATGATTTGAAGTACTTCATGTATATTAAAAACAAGGTTTGTAAATGTGGGCGTATTGTATTATATGGGCTGAATTTATGAATCACCGATTTGATGTCCATCATGTTTGCATTCTCTTTCCTGAATCATGAAATTAAATATTATGTACCATTTTTTAAGATTTATGTGCTGCTTTGAAAAAATTCTGTGATTTTCATCTTTTCATAGTAATAATTTATTTTATAAATTTTAAATATTTATAAATATTTCATTGAAATATCTTACTCTGGTTCCAAAGTTCAGCAGAGATAAGTATTACAGATTTTTATATAGCCATTCTGTTTAACAAAGGCTTTGACCACAGGATCTCCCTGCTATTATACTAAGAGAAATAATAATTTAATAAATAAATTGTTTCATAATAATTATTTATTATGAAATAATTTCATGTCATTTCAATGCAATAACATGAAAATGTTATTGCATTTAAGCCCTCAGTTGTCATTGAACTCAGAAAACTAACATCTATCTCCATTCAAACAACCCCTGTGCCCCTTTTTTTAAGTTCACAGTGAGTGACAGATGTCATTTTATGCCCAGTGACAGGGTTAAATCAATTGGAAGTCAACAGATGGCTTAGGATTTGAAGTTACATCAGATTGTCATTTCAAATAAGGATTTGACATCTTGTGATTCGAATCATGCATATTTGTTTTGCAGATTTTTAGAAGCCCAAATCATTAATTCTCAAAGAACACTGTGTATATGCATACTGTTTTTAGTGTATCTGCTTGAATATCAGATTTATAACTTATAAAACAAAACAAAGACATTTTCTGCAGTATTAAAGCTTAAACCCTAAATGCATTATTGGTCTAAACCATGTGAAGGAAGGTTTAGTGGTGATGTCCTGCCTCTCTAAAGGGTGAAGGGTGTATATCAATCTCTTTTCTGTAAAACTAACTGTTTTTTTATCCTGAAGCTTCCAAACAAGTTAATGATGTTCATCATCCACAAAACATAAGGATTTTAGGTTAATTTTTCCATAATGTATTAGGATATACTGTACATGTATAAGTACACTTATGTCTAATGTATAAGTGTATAGTTTTAGACAGATTGTTTTGTGTTAAGGTCATATCAACTACCCTTTCATTTGTTAAAACACTTGATTAAGTCTCCTCATATGGTTAGGTAACCTATTAGATGTGTGCTCATGGGAACAGATCACGTGTTATGGTCACTATATGCTGCAATGTAAATGTCTTTGTCATAACGTTGCGTTATTATCCTTAAACAGGTGCAAATGTTCTTTTACATGCTTTTAGGAATCGTAAAAATACAGCACCCTCATACTTGTATTATGTAAATAACCAAGGGCCAGGGTTTCCTCTAAAGTTTTTGTTTACTGTTCTACTGATGAGAAAATGTCACCTACACTTTTGATGGCCTAAGGGGTAGTAAATTAACAGCAAATTTTAAATTATCTGTGAACAATTGCTTTAAGGCTGTTATATTTACATTAATAGCAATGATAAAATTAAGAAAAAATATAATCTATTAATCAATAATTTGAAAGTATTTCAAAACTACTGTTTTGTTATAAACGCAATTATCTTCCTCATGGGTTAGTTATTTCTTTTTATCATAGAAGGTTCTTCTCATCTTTGCTCGCTAGATGGTAGCATTGCTGTATTGTGCCAGTATCTTTCTCACGGTCTATGCACTGTATCCTTAGACTATTTTTGACATCTTCATTATTGTCTAAAACGCTGTAACAATATCCAACCAGTTTCTTTGCTGATCAAAAACGTGCGAAAAAGGCAATCTTAGAGACATATTATAGGCGACACCCTGGCAACTTTACAAAGTCGACCTGATAGTTGCACCCATTGTTTTTAAATCAACAGGGACATTTTCAGTGTTAGCTGATAATGTTAAGAATGATTTTTAAAGTGAGTCCAGGCAGGTAGCTGGTTTGTTCTAAAATGCCACAAGTTCTTTCTCGCTAAGACTGATGGAAAACATTTTACATATCACACATCTGTCAAGTACCAAAACTGTACTGTTGTGATCTTATGCTCTTTGTAAGCTTTGCCATCTTCACACCAGCTGGCCAATGTCTATCAACAAATATGACAAAATAGTTCTATTGTAACATAATGTACCTGTGCATAAACATATAAAACCTGCAGAGACATTTAATTTCTAAATATGAACTTAACTAACGCTAAAAAGGCTTGTAGGTTCTGTAAAGATCTCTTTTTGTTATTTAGCAGAGTGGAAACTATATTTTTTAGAACATTTATTGTGTAGATTTTAAGATTATTTATGAAGTTGTTTTATAATGGGTCCTAAAGTATAAGGATAATATAATACCTGCATAACAAGGGAAAGGGCCTGTACGAACAGTTCTTTAATTCACAAAAGTTTAGTGTCTGCACCTTTTCTTTTAAAAAAAGTGTGCATGTGTAAACCGAAGTTAGCTGACAGAATAGGCTTTACAATTCCTACATATCAGTGTTTTTCTCTGCTAAGATCAGTGCGCTATCACAGCAGTTCAGCACACTCCCAGTGGTAGTAAACCCTAGAGAGAAGAGCTTAAGACACAGCCCTCGATAAGAGCTTGTTAACTCCATAAAATGTCACCCTAGTCATATCTCAGTCCTCAGATGAAGGGTCTTTAGAGGGGGGTTAAAAATAGTAACCCTGCCATACAAAAGGAAGCAGAAACAAAAAGAAAGGTGAGTTAAAAGAAGAGAAAGATACATTAAACATCAGAAAATGACACTGAACTTCACATGAACCATCTAATCTTACTAAGATATTTGCGGTGCATTATCATCATCATGTATTATAGCAGTCATCTTTTTTTGCCATACTAAAACAGTGTCCCTTTATCATGCATAAAGCTATAAAGAAAAGAAGATTTTATAGGCACCCAATTTTATATACACCCAGTTAACATTTAAAGGCAAAATGTTAATTGGGTGCAATACCACCACATACTATGTTGAAATGTCAGCCAGATACTGGCGTTAAATCATTTGCGGAAAGTACTACCTCAATGTCACCAGCTGACAGTCAGTCAGTACACAGCTGCCATACATCAGTTTGCTGCAGCAAAAAACATCGTCTTTTCTGATGAAAGCTTGTCAACCCTCAGAGCTTCATTACGTCTGATGACTGACAAGTTCACAATCTCAAAGGATGCCATTTGGGATTTGCTTTCCCAGATGTTTGCCAACTTCTCGCTCATTTCCGGAGGTTTTGCAGGCAAATAGCGTGCAACATGAGCGTGGCACTGCATTGTGGTCTGATACTGAAGTGCCAGTCTCAAGTGACACGTCTCTTTTATTCATCAGTTTTGACAACCATCTGCACTAATTACTGGTTTTACTTCCACACATGCACAATTAGAAGTTTGGCGTTGTCTTATGTTACTCTGACTGGATCAATTCAATTCAATTTTATTTATATAGCGCTTTTTACAATGTTACATTGCTTCAAAGCAGCTTTACAGAGAGAAACAAAGAATAACAACACAGAACAAATGTTGGACATGTTAATGGTATGTGTGGGATGTAAGAAGCTAATTAGGTATACTAGGTTATAGGGTTGTAACGTTATACCGGTATGGCGTTTTATCGCAATATTGACATGTACGATTATCATATCGTGCACATTTGCTTATCCGCGGTGTTGAAAAAAATGAAACCAGATCGGCGCTGCCGTGTATATGCAACTTCTTTCCACTTGACTGCTTAGACTCCACCCATACCTGTACAGCGACGAAAATGTCCGAGACAGAGGCTGTCTCCCGCCGAGAAAAAAATTAAAATCTGCAGTATGGGAATATTTTGGGTATCCGAAAAATGATCGCGGGGTTGTCCTTGAAGATGGATATCCAGTTTGCAAGAAATGTGGACGAAGAGTGGCCGCAAAAGGAGGAAATACGTCGAACCTGTTCTCCCATATTCGCGAACACCATCCCTCCGTGAAGATAAAGGTAACGATAAAGATAAAGATAGAGACCTGCACTCCCGCGGGAGTACCGCGGGACCCAAAGCACCGAGTGCGGCGCGGGACAAGATTTGATGGGTGAATGCGGGTGCGGGCGGTAAGGTCCTC
>JAZGTJ010006361.1:0-19633 GCA_036877575.1 Botia almorhae | reverse complement strand
CCTGCTAAACCACGACATTTTAGAAAATATGGAGAAAGACAAAAAGGGGCATAACATGTGGTACTACATTCAGCTCTAAATACGAGTCAGAAACAGACGTGACAATCTCTAAACGTCCTCTACCGATCACTGTAAGTTCCCAACTGTTCACACAAGATAAAGCGATGAGCACCCGGTACGAAATGCAAGGCCTTCGTTTCAGAGAAATACACAACAGACTCCACATTTAATATCAGTATGATGCCCAAGATAATAACAATTATTAAAACACAAGCAGCTATACGGATGAATTTAAATAGCAGGAGAGATAGTGGAATAATAAGACGCAAATAATAAGACAATTTCCATTCTTTCATAGAACCAAACGAAAGACATGCTATATTTAGAAATATTTCAGCGTAACAACAACCACAAAGACTTTAGGCTAATTCGCCTACGGCAGACCAACATATCATTCACACATACACGTCAATCTCTAGCTCATAAATACTGAAGGTTCGTAGTTGCCATTTAGCAAATCCTTTTCACAACTTACTGTTAACCACCTGCAAATATAATATAATATCCTCAGGTTAGCTTCCGTTCTTGCTCAAGGGCGCATTAGTAATGGAGCAAGACTGTGATTTTAGCAACCCAAACTTGGGATTTGAACCTGTAACCTTTGCTATGGAATAATAAACAATTATTAACCACTGTGGCACCACCACCCTAAAAAATAATAGTAAAGTACCAAAACACAAGCAGTAAATTTTACATCATCTAAAAATATATGAGTGCATTAGTAATCATGTCTAAAACTCTCCATTTTCGTTAGCTTACTTAATATTATAAATACTACAGCGTGACACACAATCCTCTGTCTTTGTCCTGACGTAGAATTAATAATAAATCAAACAAAACGATGCCACTTAAACTCTGTTTGTCAGACGAACTGTGTAACCCGTTTCCAGCGGTTTCTCTCGAAGGGAAATCTGAGTGAATAATGCACAGATGTGTCGCAGACCGCTCACGGACACATCTACCGACGGAGAACCGGAGAACACGGCAGCTGCCGGGCTGCTCAGTCCTCGCCGGTACAGCCGAGGACATCCCGTGAAATTTAAATATTTACCAGCGCATATGCCAAAACGTGCAGGTGACCATTGGTGGACCATTCGTTTTTTTCCCCTTCATCATATTGCCCGTGAAACCTCCACGCACTCGTTTAGCGCTGCCGTATTGCCCGACATCACGGGTGAAAATATATCGCAATTAAAGAGTAAAAGAGCGTAAAGGTCGCGTTGAGTCAGTCAAGTTCACGAGGCGCGGGTAATTGGTGTCTTATGCCCGGTCGATACTGTCAAGATTGAGTTGCGCGCGATCGCGGCGGGGAAGCTCGTACCTGAAACGGGGAAAGTCGCGCGCTGGACGGACGCGTGAGGAGCGCAGCTGCGGTGTACACGGCTGCCCGTGTTTGGGGATGTCTGGGCAGGAGCGGTTTCGCAGATACGCTACGCAGGAAAGAAACGACCAATCTCCCTCTCGTCTTCCGTCCTGTGACGGTTTCTCTATTCTCGCCGTTATCTTTAAGGAAAACAGATGATCTAAAGCGTTTATTTGTAAACGGACTGGGATGCCCTGCCCGCAGCCATTCGTTTAAGAAACAGCGCGCCCACATCATATTACACGAACTGGTGATGTTTACCGGGGCTTTGCCTCTCTTACCTTTATCACCGCTGACCATGATTCAGTGGAAAATCCCGGGGTAGATCAGCTCGTCTGGGGCAGATGTGCGGAGAAAGAGTCTTTTGAATTCCGGCACTGAATCCTGGTGTTTATCCTTCAGAGAGCACAGCGGCTCGGTCCGAGACACGGTGGCTCCGGTTAGGCGGCGGGAGCGCGGTGCTCGGCTACCGGGAGACGCGCGAGAGCGGATGCTGAGTGAAACGGGATGCGGCGGCTAGTGTACACACGCGCACTCGCAGGCGGGAGTGAGCGTCGTGTTTTGAACGGCGAAGATTCAAATGCGAGTCTTCACAGTATTTTCACCATCTGACACGTTCGGCATCACCGGGACGTACCATTCGGCGCTCGTGAGAAAGGGGGTGTGGCAGCGCGAGGAAGGGAGCGGGTGGCGCGTGTCTGCCCGGCGCGAGCGGCCGACGGTGCGAGCTCAGTCCGACCGGGGCGCGCGCCGAGAAAGCGTCCCCACAGAGTGACTGATTTCCTAATAACACTGTGCTGTCCTGGATAAACGTTGCCAGTCAACGTTTAGGAACATGTTTTGCGGCCTACGTAGATAAACATCTGCAATAACATACTGGTTATTAAAAATGTAACCTCTAGTCGTACAGTGATTTTAAAAACACGTTGCAGGTGTTGAGAGATGTTTTTCATGTGTCATGGCGAGTTAGTGCTAAGCAAAAGGGCCTATGTATTTCTCATATAGTCTGTGTGTACAGCTTTATAAAGAATGTGTATACGAGTAAATTAGATGTGTGTGTGTGTGTGTGTGTGTTAGCATCGCATCAATATAACACTTAATGAAAACAAATCTGTTGTGTTTGGCATCAATATGTATATCAATGACTCTGGATTGGAAGCATATCTATGATCAGCCAAGGTCAACGAAAACCATTTTCCAACGTATGGCATCTTCTCAAGGCTGTGAACGCATGAGTACACGCACTATGGAGCCAGCAGTAATGTCTATCCCTCATACCAGCGTTCAGTGATATATGTTAATAGAGCAGACCTACAGCACACGTGTAGACACACATGTAGACACACCCATACACATGTTTACTTATCTGTCTAAATAGGGACATTCCATAGACTTCTATTGGTTTTATACACATAGTTTTATTGCATTCTTGCTCCCCAAAAGGAGGTTTGGCTCAGATTTGCCAGGTTTTGCTGTACAAATTTGTCCCCAGCATATGGTTAAGGAAACACACAACATGCGCACACACACACACACACACACACATACATACATGTTGGTCTATGTGGTTTATGAGGACTCTCCATAGTGGTAATAGTTTTCATACTGTAGAAACGATATATTCTATCCCTAAACCTAACCCACACAGAATACTTTTGGCAGTGTTTAATAAATAAAAATTCACCATTTAGTATATTTTTTAGGTGACATAGTTTATGAAGACACATATGTCCCCATATACGTGACATTTTACAAATTTGTGTCCTCGTAAACCACGTATTCACCCCCCCTTCACTCACACACTAACACACACACACACACACACACGTTAGTGTTTCAATTCCCAGACGCACCATATAAAAAAAGTCTAAATGAGATAATATCGGTATGTCTGTAAAGCCTCAACTCTCTGCACTTATATTGTGCGAGTGGGTGAGTCAAGGTACTCGCTATACAACCGCCAATCTGCATGTCTGTTTATTTTTCCAAATAAGCACTTTTGGAACCTCTTTTGGAGCTTTTCCCATGATTTTGAGGTTGTTAAGCAGCGTGCGATGCCTTTTGCTTGCCTCTTATTTGTGACTGGGTGCCTTTGACCACTTTTGTGAAATCTGGAAGGTAATTTCATGCAGAGGAGGACATTTTATGCACAAGGTATAAGAGTGTTTAATGCATTGAGCAGTGTAGCGAGAGTGTGTGTGTGTGTGTGCTTTAAAATGCCCTCTGAAGTGAAAGTGCGAGTGTGATGTATGATTTTTTTTCCAAGTGTAGCTTATTGTGTTTCTTTGATGTGTATCCGTGTGTGTTTGTTTGGCTAAATGGCCCTGTGGGAATAAGTTAGCATTAGCATCTAAAAGAGTGAATCTGTGGCGGTCTAAACACTTAGATCCATTATTTATGACAGGAAAATAACAGATGATTAAACCTCAGACTGAAGATTAGAAGCATGTGTGTGTGTGTGTGTGTGCGCGCAAGTTGCTTGTACTCTGACAACATGTGGTTGGTCTCTAAACTTATTGTATAGATCTCCCAGCATGCACCCGCACCTCTCTGATCTGTCAGTTGGTTTCTTGGGAGCGTTTATCCGTGTGGTTATCCGTGTGGGGCAGTGTGTGTGTGTGTGTGTCCACATAAGACACTCATTTGTTGTTCAGTTTTTGAGTCTCATGTGGGATGTGGGAAGTATTTAACCTAATGTGTCCATTTTAAGTTATTTTAATGATTAAAATGTGAAAAATGTTACCAAAAAATTTGGACAAACTTAGCACTTTAAAAGATTAACTGAGCTTAAAAATTAGTAGTTTGTATCTCTGTGTTACTACTATATTTTTGTGCATTGTGCACACACAGTGCATGCTTGGAATTCCTGGATGACCAACTACCAGCAAAATGTTAGTGCCATTTTTACACCCCTAACACGGTGTGGAAGGAGAATGTTATTTGAAGTGCCTGAGAAAGTGAAACTGAGATATGGAATCCCATTGAAGAGGTCCTTTCCTCAAGGTTCAAGGTTGCAAATAACGTGTAGAGACAATGGTCACTTTAAGAAAGTCATTTTGCCGTGATCTGGGTAGTGATTCATTGACAAAAGTCAAGAGTTAAGATCTTAGGCTTTCAAAAACATAAAATGCATCAGCGTTATGGCCTAGTGGTTATCACAAATACTTCAGATACATAAAGCAGTGGCGCTCATCTGGAAATGATCTTGATTCTAGATTACGCCTGATTGTAGATTATCTATTGATCTTAATACCTGCAGAAAAGAGGCAGAAATAAAAACTAAAGCTTATAAAATCTTTTATTTGTTCATTTACTGCTGTGTTTCTAAAGCGTTTCCTTTGAAACATATAAGGCAATCTGAATTATGAAAGACACAAACAGGCAATATTTGATACAGAACGTTTGTCATTAGCGACAGAACAAGCATTTTATTGTTGTCAAGGTAACATCTCATTCAAAATAAATTGGCAGTGACGTATGTTTTTGGCCACTAGCTTTGTAACAAATAGGAGAAGGGTCATTTTGCAGCCTTTAAAGTTCACACTTTAAGTACTCTGCGCTCCAGAGTGAGGAGGGCATAGTGATGCTCACTTACAAAAATAATTTGTTGTATATTTGCTAAACGGTGGAGTAGACAATCATAGCACACTAAACTTCTAGCATTGGTTTAACCAATGATGTGACTCTGGGAGGAGGCCAGAGTGTCCCACACTGTCCCTTTAAAAAAAACAGGTGGAAGTACACTATGTACACACACCTTATGCAGTAGCAATATGTTAGTATTCAAATCCAAACCTAACATACGAGTGAATATGTGTCCTTATATCTGCTAAATGAAGCCAAATAGTGGAACTGATCTAGGGTCAGATATCCCCCTCAGTCTTAACTCCTTAAGTATATTAGAAAAGTGGAGCTGATCAGGGGTCAGATATTGCCACGTGAGTCTGAACTGTGTAAGTGTATTAGAGCAGAAGACTTGATCTGTGGTCAGATATTCCCCCCGAGTCTGAAACCCTGTAAGTGCATTAGAGCAGTAAAGCTGATCGGGGGAAGATAGTCTCTCACATGTATGCTGAGTTGAGACGCATTTGTAACGCTGGTATGACTTTCCAGTACAAAGATGTTCCATAGAGTCTGACCGTAAACTTAAAGGGCAATACACACAAACGACACACAGCCGATTGTGTCTGTGTGTGTTTGTTCTCTACCGAGACAGATAGCAGGCAGCGTAAAAGGGTTATGGGATACATTTTCGCCGTAGCATGGCTGTAGGTCAAAAACACATCATCATCTTCTGAAAGTCCCTGACATCCGACCCCTCCCTCACCTGTGAACTTATCATTTAAAACACATACAAAGGAGGCTGAGAGAAGTCTCCAGAGATCAGTCCAGCAAGAGGAAAGACTCGTGCTATTATGCGGCTTGTTAAGAATGAATGACACCTTGTCTCACTGACACTCTGTGTGTGTGTGTGTGTGTGTGTGTGTGTTTGGGTCTGACATCACGCCCCACTACCTCTAAAATGAGGGGCTGCATTTTCT
This sequence comes from Botia almorhae, assembly GCA_036877575.1. NCBI lineage: Eukaryota > Metazoa > Chordata > Actinopteri > Cypriniformes > Botiidae > Botia > Botia almorhae. Next base: position 13,669 of record JAZGTJ010006361.1, on the reverse strand, counting down.
GATCCAGTGAAGCTTGTGATTAGAATGAAAGTTTATGACAACGAGAATCTCTTTTACCTATCACAAAGTGTTCTCTCTCTCTCTCTCTGCCTCTTTCTCTCTCGCTGCCTCTCCCTCTCTCTCTGCCTCTCTCTCTATGCCCCTCTCTCTCTCTGCCTCTCTCTCTCTTTCTATGCCCCTCTCTCTCTCTCTGCCTCTCTCTCTCTTTCTTTCCCTCTCTGTGGGTCTCAATCTCAATAAACGGAGCAGTTTCAGGCTTGAAGAGACTGTTTCTCTTTAGTGGTATAAGAATTTAATGGACCCGATGAGATCACGTTGGCCTCTTTGTTACAAACTGCTCAACCTCTCAGCGTCAATTACAGGTTGTTATTTTACATTAATCTGTGTGTACATGACTTCAGCTGTGGGCTTTGTTTACACCACGCTCCGGATGTGTGAGAAGTGTGCGTGAATCACAATATAATTACAATTTAGAAACAGAACATAAATCTTTATATGGAGTTTGTTCATGTTTGTTTTTGTTTGATCTAATTATTTATATTTTCTTACAATTACTACCGCTAACAAAACAATCAACCGTAATAAAAGTAATTATTGTAATTAGAAATCATCATTTTAAAGTAAATAATTGATACAGCACCTTTAAAACAAATACAAACCCACAATTATGACATAAAGCGTAACCTAATCTATTCAAATATTTAAAGCCTGTGCAGGAGGTTTCATTCTCCTAAAATCAATTATTAATATTTGAATGTGCTATGTGCATTGCCTGTATATTAAAGCAATACGCCACGAGAGGCCGTGAGATACAGTGATTTTCTTTGAACACAGCTAGCAGGCTTATGACGTGACACACAATTGCACATGTAGCGTGTAGTCAACACACATTATTATACATTAATATACAGGTGCCCAAAACAATAAGATTAAGCTTTAAGCTTATTGACACTTTTCTAGAAAGCTGATGTCAATATGATTTACAGTTTTTGTATGATCGCGCGCAGAGTAACTATAAAGCAGGTTCGGTTCATCACATTAACTACGGACATGTTCCATTAACTTTTTCGAGAACCAGAAAGTCTCAAAGTACTTTGATGTTAATTTAAACCATAAATGTATTGTTTTTGCCTTGCTTTAAAATAAATGACACAGATTTTGGTATGTAATGCACTGACAGTCAGATGTTTTTAGCTATGATTTAATGGCAGCATGGCCATTTTTTTTAGCAACATTTTTTGCTTTGCTGGTTAAAGTCTCTTCACGTCCTGATAGCAACCATTAAGTGAAGTGATCTCTGTTTATTTATATAAATTTATATCTTCTGGGGAAGGTGCAAGACAATAAAATGTTCGTTCAGTCATTGCTTTGGGTCTAAATGCAATGATGGGACGTGCTACTTTCTTGTCAAACTATGTATGTGTTCACGGCTTTGGAAAGCGCTCTGAAGGGAGGGAGAGATCTGTGTGAGATAGTGTAAGATCTATAAGTGTAATTTAAATGTACTTTTTGGGCCCACTGTAGATGTGGCTTTAATTGACATTATACAACAACTTTAAGCTCGGCTCATCCAATAAGAAATACACTACAGCTTTAAGCTCAGCTCATTCAATCAGAAATATACAACAGCTTTAAGCTCGGCTCATCCAAACAGAATTATACAACAACTTTAAGCTCGGCTCATCCAAACAGAATTATACAACAACTTTAAGCTCGGCTCATCCAAATAGAATTTAAAGTCTAAATAATACAATTCATAAAGTTTGTTAAGAATAATGCTATAGTTAAGCAAAGGCCTAAATAATCATATGTCTTTCTTGAAACGCTGAATTATTGTTAAAACTTTCTGAAAACCATTTTTTAAGATTCAAGTGTTAATCAAAACAAACAGCAATAAATAATAGGCAAGTAATATGCAGAAAAACCTCAGTAACCTTGATATTTATCTAATCTGTTAGAAGCTTATCTAAGAAAAAAGGTTTCTAATGCTTTTAATGCAATTCTACACACGCGCTCAAACAGAATGTTTTGTATGTGATAACAGTGCTCTGACTGCTCTTAAAGGTGTGTGCTACGTATACATGGCTTCTCATCAAAAACACATCTGCATCCAAACCAGTTTTTGTTATGTAGCCGGGAGAGATGTTCAATGCCACCTCCTGGTGTGTGTTTGTGTGTACGCATTGATCTGAGCATGATCCCAAGAGAATATCAGACGAAGAATGTTTGTTAATCTCAATTCAAAGACATGCTTGTGTTTATGTGGGACCAAAACGCTCAACTCCAGAAACACTCCACAGAGACAAACTGCATATCAGAACCGGAACACATAAAGACGACTCTCTTTGCTTTGCAATGTTCCACTGATGTGAACAAGGAGCTCTGAGAAAATATGTACAGTTTGTGTATGTGTGTGTGTGTGTGTGTTTGTGTCTTTTGTAAAAGATAGCCTTTCTTTACAATAGCATGATGCCCTTGAAGAGTTCATCCTTTTGAAAGAACATGAGCCTGGCAACAGATAAAGACAGACAGAGCCCTCTTTCAGCTTTATATTCTCTCTCTTTCTCTCTTTTTCTTTCTCTCTCTCACTTTCCCTCTCTCTCTCTTCCTCTCATTATCCAAAGTCTCTATCTGTCCCCGTTGTGCATTAGTGTGTGTGTGAAATTGTAAAAAAGGAAGATCAGACTAAACATCAAAGCATTCAGATTACACTCCTGTTTCCTTACCGGCAGCCTAACACACACGCTTGCTTACACACACGCACACACACACACACATACACGCACACAACGCCACAAAGCATCCATCAGAAATCTGTTCCCAAATCTCTCAAATACTCTTTCAGCCTTTCATTCCTCTTTCTTCCTCTTCCTGCGCATCACTGTGTGTTTGATTGCAGATGGAACAGATCAAAGCGTTCAGATTATGTTTCTGCTTCATCACCGCCTGTCATACACATACATGCAGCTTCCATACTGTATATTTACACACACACACACACACACGCCCAAGCAGCATCCTAAAAGAGCTCCCAAATGCCAAAGACACGCGAGCGTTTGAGAGCGACTCCTGCGTAATTCTCTTTCTTCCTCTTCCTCCTCCTCTTCATTTTTATCTGGAGGTGCTTTTCATTGAATTTCAAACAGCAGCTTGTCACTGTACCATATCAGAGTCAAAGGAACAGGTGCATATGTGCGTGTGACTCTAAAATTTCAATTGCTTTTTCATTTTGTTTGTTTCTCGCCCCACTGTGATGCCGCGTTTGAATAGCCGCATGCGGCACATTGCTCAGGTTTGTACCCTTCAGAGAGCCCCGCGCGGGCGTTCTGCTCTGTATTCCAGAGCGCCGTCCCCTGCTCCCCTCGTGCTCCATTGAGAGAGATGGATCATTAAGGTCTGGCCGAGAAAAATCTAATTTATGAGAAGACACGACTTCTTTGAACTGCGCGCGCACGTGTTAGTGTGCGCTTGGTATTCACGGGCGGATGCGAATGTGTTTATCATGTGTCGCCGGTCCCACACGAGTTCCCAGGATGGGTTTTAAAAACCCATAATAACCCAAAGTTGCCACGTTACCCTGATGTTAAATGCCTTATTTAAAGCTGCAATCCATACGTTTCTGAATAAAGCGAGCAAAAATCAATTAATAAGCAAGTACATGACAGCTCGGTGTTCAACACGATCACCTTACTTCGATTCGCGAAGATACATTTATCATAGTGATTTATAATTTGAGCTGTCAGGTCTGATTTTGCGCTGATCTCCTCTGTAAACAGAAAGAATATCCGGCTACTATATCGCACGTCTAGATGCTGTAGATGGTTCAGCGTTTGTAGCTTGTTCTTACGGCATTTTAACTTGTCATCCACGTTACGATAACTTCACAAGTAACCTGCAATTTCACATTTCAAACAGAGATGGCGGTAGAGAGGCGAAAGTTACAGACTGCAACTTGGAAGGAATGTCCAAATAAATGACCCAAACTCTTGTCACGTTCTGACTCTCAGTGTTGTTTTAAACTCATATATCACTCTTTCTTTCATAGAACAGAATAAAGACATTGTGAGGAGTCACCGAAAGTTGTTTTCTATACAGTGGAAGTATTTTTTGACCAAGGAAAGTTGAGCTTTCAAATCTCAAGCATGCAGGTACATGCGTTCTATCTCTGCTTTGTTACCAGACTGATGTCACTGACATCAAACCTGTTGCTATTTTTAATCTGTGCAAGCACAACGGATACTTTGAAAAGCACTTGAATGGCTTCAGAAGACTCGGAATAAAGCACACAGGTCATATCAACTCTTTTTGGAGCATTCGTCCCAATTTCCTTTAATTTCATGAGACACAGCAGCCTTCAAAATGCATCTTTTCGCGTTACATTAAAGAAAGTAATAGTACAGGTTTGGAATGACACAGGAGACTGTAAACAAAAAAAAACATCATTGTTTCGGCCATCTTGCTGATATGTCACCAGACTGAAGAATCTAATGAAGAGGATTACAATGCTCAAGAAGGTTTCTGATGACACCAGTGTGTTTGGGTGCGATTTTGTGTTAAAGACTAAAAAAAAAGTGAAACGTGATGAAAACGCTTTGCTATTAGCTTTGTGCATTTTGTAATTACTGATTTCACAGACGACGGCTGAAATGCTAAAAGCATATTTTAGACAAGCAGAGAGACAAAAAGGGAGTCAGAGAAACGACAGAGATAGAGAGAGAGAGAGAGAGGCACGGTCGTGGGTTCACTTGAACACAGAATGACAGTAAAAACAAAGGCACTATGAGATCCAATAGAGACAGAATATTTGGAGGGAGTATTACGCTGTAGATAATGAGGGAAAGCAGGTTTATCTCGCTTTTGTTTTGCTTGGTACTTGGTTTGCCTGCGACTGTAAAGAGAGGGAGAAGGTTTAATGGCACAGAGTGACATTACAGTGTGACAGTTTTCATGTGTGGGGGAAGGCTGCTCCTCATCCATCTCTCTCTCCCTCTTTCTTTTTCACCTTTCGTGTCAACACAATTTCCTCTCACGCAATCCTCCTCCAGGCTTTCCTCTTTTGGAGAGAATGAGCAATCTCTCCTCTTCTCTCTTAATGATTATCTCGCAGCAATTTTAAGCTTAATAGTTTTCTGTCAGAATAAAGAGAATTCATGACTTTTAACCATAACAAGATACAGGTTCTGTCATGATTATTCATAAAACCAGCCCTCCGCTTTTTATTAGCATTTCAGATTGGTTCGGAGAATCAGGGGCGCATCAGAGGCAATTTTTACAGTCTATTAGTTATTTATAGACCATTTGTCTTGCATCTATTTAAAGGCGTACATGGTCCATCCCAGCTAACAGTTTTAGGTTGTAAAAATGTTTCCCTAAGGTTTCCATTAAGTAACAGAAACATTACAAATGTTATTTTAAAAGCTTAAAATACCATAAGAGCATTCGAAATCCATTTTTTTAAAGATTGTGTTAACGTTACTGCTTGGTTGTAAGAAGGTTATTCAGACGTTATTCTGTATCGTTTTACACACATTCCACTAACAATTTAGGAATAAAGTTTTTTCATATATGATATAGAACTTTAAAAACGTTCTACTAAAATTACCACAAGAATGTTTTGATAACGTTGAGAGAACTTTTAGAGAACGTTAGCCAATGCTCTCTGTTAGCTGGGCATGTATGCTGGGGCTATACTGATATTACAGCAGTGGTGTATTAGTTATATCATTATAAAGCATTTTCTCAACAACAGTTAGCTAAAAGCACTCTGTCTCTCTCTCTCTCTCTTTCTCTTTCTCTCACTCACACACACAATAATTCATGGTATTTTTAGTCAATGTTTTTAACCGTCGGTAAATTATGAAAACTTTTCAGTTAAGCTAACTTCTGTTTTGATCTCTCCATCCATCTATCTGGTATGATGAGTGTAGAGAAAGCACGCATACCCATCAGTGAAGCACAGATCCCTGAAGTCTTCATTATTTACAGAACATAAATCTAAACTCTGACCAACGCAACCAAAAAAAATTCCTATCGGCTTTCGAACCACTTGACACGCACACAAATAAACTTGACACAAGCGTGCGCTGCTCTGCTGTCATGTCAGGCGTGTAATCTCAAACTCCTCTATCTAATTAAAGACCATTAAAGCTGCTGCAGTTTGTGTTTCAGCTCACACACACACACACACACTCGCTCATTCAGAACTAATGATTGTGAGTATGTGAGAACATTACAACGACTGTTCAACAGCAGCAGTAGGATAAGGTCTAATGGATAATGGACACTGTACTTTAAATTTAACAGTAACAGCTTGACACGTGATGCTTGTGGCTGACAGACACTCATACGCATATTCAATAGAATTATGACCTGTGTGTGTATGTGTAGTTCAGGGACAAAAGTGTCCCCAGAAGGGTGCTAGATGTGACATACAAAAATATTAAATGTTTTCTGTTAGGGTTACTCTGTAGTAATTAGAATTTGTTTTTTCTCTAAAGAATAGAAGTCTATGTAATGTCTAAAGTCAAGGTAAAGGTGTGTGGGTGTGTGTTTGTGCGTGTGTGTGTGTTTATGTGTGTGTGTGTGTGTGTGTGTGTTTACAAACTGTATAATACTGTCAGAGTGAATAATCTGGAAGAGTTTCTCTGCCTTTTACATTTTGCTCACTAAAAAAATACAGCATCTCATCTTAAATGTCACAACATTTTTAAATCTCCAGAATACGATACGAGGGCGAGAATCTAAAGAAACGAGATAAAGAGAGAATAAAGAGAGGACACAGATACACAGACACAGAACTGAACCCTGTTCATCAAAGGTTGCGAGTGACACAAGCGTGTGACATACAACTGCCAGGGTTTACATGAACATTTCCTGCATTTGGTAGATGCTCTTATCCAAAGCAACCTACAGTGCAATACTTTTATCATTATGCGTGTACCCTTGGAATCGAACCCGTGACCCTTGTGTTGCTAGCTAGCACTATGCTCCACCGCTCGTGCTACAAACATGATCATATTTGAAGAAAAAAATCAGAGAGAATGAAGGTAAGAGAGTAAAAATCAGCAATAATAACCAAACGCATAAACAGTTTAAACATCTGCTACTGACTCACATTAAATCATAATATCATTCAGAAATAACACAAACACTTTCCAGGCAATGCAAAGCCATTTAATGCATCGCCAAAGCAAGTCAACTGAACACAAAATATCACATAATTATCCATCACTAGTTCTGCATATAAACACTCCCCGCAATGTCCTGTTTGTGTCGCAGAATATTAAAATGGTATTTGTTTATTTAAATTATAAGTAACACTGAGCGACCAGTAACAGTCATTGCATCATGGCCGTAATATCAATGCTGAAGCCACTACAGTGTTAAAGGAACGGTTCACCCAAAAATGAAAACTCTTCCATCACGTACATCACCCTCTTGAGGAACACGAAAGAAACAACAGTGGCACCCATTGACTTCCACTGCATGGACACAAGACCACTGACACATTCCTCAAAATCTCCTCTTTTGTGTTCCACAGAAGAAGAAAAGCAAATGATTTTCATTAAAGAATGACTTAAGAACGATTAAACGATGTAAGAATTTTCATTTTTGGGTGAACTATCCCTTTAATACTCAGTGTTAATGTTTTGCCATCGTACAGAAAACAGGTTGAAATTCTAACAGCCTGGCTGAAAAATCGGAGGCAGGTGTCAGGATTTATAATGTTCACGCCCCAAATAATGGTGTAGTACAGACTTCAGGCAGATCCGCAGCACAAGTGTCACGATGCTGAGACCTGCCAGAGTCGGGTATCCTGTGTGCAAAATCCCACAGCCATTCTTTTTGGACCGAGCAGCTGGTTTTGATGGCCTGTCGGGTAAGTCATACAGGAATTTTAGGATAACAACAAGGTCCGACCTATACACGAGTTTAATGGTTTATATAAGCTTGTGAAAGCAGCAAAACAGCTGCACTCAAGTTGTTCCATCTGTGAAAGAAAAGCAATCTCCCGCACTCGAGAACCTGAGGTCTGTGCCTTGATTATACAATACTTTCAAAAACATCTCTCTGATAGATTGGAACCCTCCATGAACGCTGACAAAAGAGGCGGGGTAGACAGCAATGACACAAACTGTCTACACAACTACAGAGTTTGGCTACAGAGCTTCTATTATGTGGGTGGTTTGATTGCTCTGTACAGCCATGTCGAGGTCTTCTGATTACTGTCTGCTCAGCAACTCTTAAACAGACACAGAGTGTTATGGAAAGCGACAGTCTGGAACATTTGTTCTTGTTATAGGGGGATAAAATCAAATGATCGGCCTATGTACTGTATGTCACAGTGGGCGTACGGTGGCTCACTGAGACCTAAAAATACTAAATCAATTTATTTTCACTAATGCATCGCAGAACCTGTTGCGCATACATTACTCTACTACTTTTATGACAATGTTAGAGAAATGTTCTTACAACCTGCAATCGTAAGCTGCCATTGGTCAAGACAACAGGAAGTACCACCCTAAACTTAAACCATTTGTTAAGCCAACAGTTTCTCAGAAATTATATTTCTATACTGCCTCAATGTGCAATCAAAACACTTTAAACTTTCACTTTAAAGCAAACCAAATCCATTTAACATGGTTAACGGTGTGAGGGGAGATTTGTTACAGACATAACTAAACCTAGCAGGACATAAATTAGAAAAAGGTACGTAGCCCAATAGTCTAGGATTTTCAAAGAAAACGCATTATCACAATTACCTCGCTTATAAATTAGCACGTATTACATTCTTAATTTAAAAATCATTTATCTGAACCAGATGTTTGATAGCCTCTGCTGTGTATGCATGTGTAAATAAAAAACTCATTTTGGGGTCCACAAAGAGAAACGACAACCGGATCTACACGCACGCAGCGCTCTCTGATGATCACCAATGATTTGCAGTGGTGTAAAACCGCTGACAGAAACGACTCAGACGGCATTCTGGGAGAAGTTTTTAAGCACTGCAGACATCTCTTACGCTCCGTATTGAGAGAAATGAAAGCTGATATGTTAATAATGACTGTGAAGTGGCATGACCTAAAAATATTGTCGTATATGAGTAAAGGTGATGAAAAGAAAAGGAAAAATAGGAAGAGAGAGACACTGACAGACAGAGATGAATGGACCAAGTGGCCATTAAGGTCCCTGACACATAATTAGCTCTCTTATCACAACCGGTTGGCCTGTTTGTGACTGAGTGTGTGCGTCTGCGCCTGGACGACGTCTTTTAAGAGAGGCTGCTGTCCCTTCTGCCTTTAGTGCTGCCACAGCCTTCATCTTGATTATAATGATGGTTCTGTCACGTAGGATCTCATTAACAAATCGTGCAGCTCAATGTTTCTGTTGTTTGCCAAACCGTTAAGATCCTGTCCTCGGTACAATGCGGCGGGTGATCATTTTTATCACCCGCAGTCAAACGACCTCGCCATTCATTTCGTCTAGCACGAAAACAAAAACACGCCGGTTTGAAAATCACAGTAACAGTCTGTTTCTCTCCGAGGTCGTCTTTTCTGTATGCTAATTACGTGATCGGAGATTTCACTGTTGCTATGGCTAACTAAATTAGCGTTTCATTCTTTGCATAATCAAAACGGGTTGTTTTAAAAAGCCGTTTGAAACACATGAACAATACGCGAGAAAAAACAAGCGTTTGAGCATTTTTTTAAAAAGCTGTCAGTGAGGGTAATTTTCACACTGATCTCACAGATGCTACGTTATAAGTGAAAGGGGGAAAGGCTCGCCCCCCCACTGAGAAACTATACTTAACCCTGAGATCTGTTCATTATCGTGATGACATTACAGTAATACATTTCCATACTTAGATCCACATACACACAGGCATACAGTACACAGACTAATATTTCTGGGTTTCCATCCCTGTTATGTTCCCTTTAAAGGGCACCGATGCGAAAATGTCATGTTTGTCTCCTGCCAATAAAGTACATTTGGATACATAATTCTGCACCCGATGATTCTTTAGCTGCCTACTGTACTACTTACTGGACTGGATTCCAATATATGCAGAGAAATGAAATACAGAGAAACGCTCTGCTCAGATATTCAAACAATATTCAAAGCTATTCGTTTAGGGAAAGGATATGAGTTCCCTCAGAGTCGCCGTGGTCTCGGCAGAGCAGCTTCCATTGATCTCTGCTTCCCTCGACAGTCTCACAGCCAACTTTGCTTGCCCATACAGAAAGTTTAAAGAAGTACATTTATTTTACTTCTAATGAACTTGTATTTGGGCCCATAAATAAATCACACTAATGTGAAAACATCACCTAGTCCCAATTCACACCTCCCATTTAACAACTGAGGAATGTGTGTTGGTCTGCCATACTCTAAAATAGATCAAAATATGCAGTTTGGACTCTCTTGCCGAGGTATCGCTTCCGTGTTTGTTTGGAACTGTCTCACCCTGTTTATTCGAACAGCATAAACTGGCATAAGCTGGTTTGCTGGGCTTAGCTGGTTTAAGATGGTCTCCTAGTCTGGCCAAGCAGGTGCTTAGCTGGTTTAGCTGCTTGGCAAGTTGATCTCTCAGCCTGGACAAGTCAAAAGTGACCAAAACCGACAAACTGGCCTTATCAGGCTGGAAGACCCAGTAAACCAGTTTAAGATATTTTAGGGACTTTTCTTAGCAGGATCCCAGCTAACAATTTTAGGTTGTAAGAACACTTCCCCAAAATTTCCATTAAGTATCAAAAACACTGTAAACATTTTTACAAAAAACATCTATTTTTTTAAGACATTGTATTAACGCTTGGTTATAAGAACGCCATTCAAACCTTTTATTCTGTAATGTTTTTAAAATGTTTCGCTAACAACTTAAGAATAACATTTTTGTTATGATATGAAACATTTAAAAAGTCATTTTTGGATAACGTTAAGAGAACTGTTTGGAAAACATTTGGCAATGTTCTGAGAATGTTCTCTGTTAGCTAGGATAATTCAACACCAGAGATCATCTGGTCTTTTCATAAGGGACCTTTTCTGAAAAGGTCCATATCTACCCAATTTCTGGCATGTGCATTCTAGCACCTCCAGAAAGCCTCAGGCACACCATTTCTACACAGATATAATAAGCGTCACTTTTATTAAACTGGTAAACGCTTTCAGGTTTCCTGATGCCGAGCCGTCTGGACCCACAGCTGCTCATCTAGCTTTGGAAAAATATCCACTAGCTACAACATTAGAGTCGCCCTAAAGCGGACAATGTCTCATTTATCTGTCTAAATGCTGCCCACAAAGATGCTACATTGAGCCCAGATGTAATACTCTGTAAAGACAGCCAATCCTCCATATTCATATAAAGAGGCACTTTACCGACCCTTCCTCCACCAGACATCACAAAGTTCTGTGTAGCCCAGGCTGGCAAACACCTTTTTGTGGCATTATGAGAGAACCTGTTCACTCAGTGTCAGTCTCATACAATATGGCGTAACACACATTTTTAGAAAGCTGGCTAACGTTCTCTCAAATGATCAAAAAAGGTCTTCCCGTAACGTCGGAAAAACTTTATTAACTTTATTTATCAGTGGTTAGTTTAAAAACATTACAGAATTTAAAAATCTTTGCATTCTTAAAACTAAGTGAAGACATTCATACAATGCCTAAAAAACTGGATGTTTTAAATGTTCCGGGAACTTTCAAAATAACATTTTTAACATTTCTGGCACTTAACAGAAACGTTAGGTAAACATTCTTACAACCTAAAATTGTTAGCTGGGGATCCACAATGTGGAACAAACAGCACAGGAAACAAACTGGCTACAGTTCCCCAAACATGCCAGCAGCACAAGATCATGTGAGACAGAAGTGAGATTATTACTTCTCTGCATCTTAAGGATGAGAACAGAACAACGTTTCATAACAGACGTGTCTGATTATGTTCAGGAAATGTTTCTAACACTCAAGAGGAAGCACATCCAGGCCACTGGCCTAGACCAGAGAATTTTGCAGAGTGCCTCTAAATATTTATGTTGACCATTAGTTCGCTTTGAGATTTGCTGGATTTCATCTCTGTATTGTTGGCCTGATTCATCAGCAGTATACAGGTCAGGATAATATTCAACGGGGAGCTTGTGCATAGCAGATGGAGATGACAACACCTTCATTATACTTCAGGCACAGCATCTGCTTCTCCTGACTAGTGCTGCATTCCAAATTAAAGAAAAATGTTGTTGGCGTATCAGTGTCTTGAACGTGGGTGAAATATGCCCCGACTACAACCCATTCTGCTATACGTTCTGCTGTATGTTCTGCTATATGTTCTGCTGTACGTTCTGCTAGACGTTCTGCGTTCCAACACGCAGCTTGGCTGATGGGAGAAGTCACACCATCTCCAACAGCTTTTTGCCCTTGACTACAGAAATGTCATTTTCCTGATTCTTTACATTCATTTTGATGCTTCTTGTTTAATGAGACACCACAGACAAAACATCTATACCCGAGCAAACAAGTTTAGGTTTGAATAGTTTTCCTCAACATTTCCACTAAGAAACAAAACGTTCATTATTTTAGACATTGTATAACATCATTGCTTTGTTATAAGAATCAAACATTTTTTAATTCGGTAATGTTTTTAAAATCTCCCACTCAAAACCTTAAGAATAAAGTTGTTGATGTATGATCTATAACGTAAAAAAAACATTGTACTAATGTTACTGCAATAATGTTTTGATAGCCGTTCTGTTTTGATAACAATGTTTTGAGAACGTTGTCTTGCTTAATGAGATGCCTCAGACAAAACAACTATATCTGGGCTTTCTCGCCGTCGTAGCTTATTTTCTTCTGTAGAATGTTGCATTAAAATGCCAAAAGGAGATTTTATTACACTGCATAGATAATGCATAATCAGCTGTGATCTTCTTATGATCCAAGAGAGAATCAGGAGTTATAGCGGAGCCACACGCTTTATATCTTGTGCTATATGAGGTATAAAATCTGTCCAACTTTGCAGCTCTGCCCTGGGAGAATTTCACCCAGGTGGGCTGCTTAACTGATTGGTTTTATCCTTTCAAAGGTCTAAAACTGCGATATTGCTGGACAAAACAGATGTCCTCTGTTTTTCTATTAGCAGTAGAAATCCACACCACAATTCCAGTCCGGTCTCATTAAAGTCATTTCCTTTGATTGAAAGGTACCTCAGATTGGTGAATTTCTGGACCCTAAACTAAAGCGAACGTGGCAATTTCGGCCCACAATACTATTAAACGCCTTGGTTTTACATTATTGTTGGACACGCTTTTCACCCTCAGAGCGATAAAAAACAAAGCTACACCTGCGCTAATGCAACAACCCCCCCAATCTCACCACAATCCCCAGTAAACCTCATTACTCTGATCACTGTGGGTTTCGCGCAGGAAAAACTACTCCAGCTCGCAGGAAAAGTCTACCATTTTAAATTAATGAGCTCTGAAAGCAGAGCTCATTTGCTTCTGTCTCTGAGCCCATTTACGACTGGAGATCCTCTAAGTTAAATCTCCATGAGAAAAGGAACTGGTAGCAAAAGAACAAAATAAACGGAGAAACCGAGGAGCACAAGTTAAGAATTAAAGCCGTAGAGTATTGATCTGGTCTTTCGTCCAACTTGCTTTGCCTTTATGACTCGTATCAGTCAGTG
>JAZGTJ010006360.1:0-25113 GCA_036877575.1 Botia almorhae | reverse complement strand
GCAGTTCAGAGCTGCAGTTGACCAAGGCCAATCCACAAAATGCATAACCTTCAGTGAGGAGCCAAAACTAAACAAGAGAAAGAAGTAAAATGCTTGTCTCCTTCGTCTTTTATACCTTTCTCCAGTGCTGTGCAAAATAACAATTTTTTAAACCACCATGGTGAGTTGAATAGCTAGTCAATGAATCAAATCTTAATAGCAGAATAGTTGTTTCAGAAACTATTTTTGTGACTGGTGAAAGTTTTCTCACATCCTGATAGCGATCACTAAGTGGTCTAAATTAATTTTATATGAAAATATAATATTATATGCCCCGTTTGCCTGTCAAACTGTATTTGCATTGCGATCTTCGCTCTTTGAGGGGAGGGCAGGATCTTATGCTCTCAAAGCTAGCTTGCTTGTTGCTTTTGAAAAGGGGAAAGTTTGTCCAAATGAAAACATTTACTCAATCTCATGTTGTTTCAAACCTGTATGACTTTGTTTCTCTCATCGAACATAATGAGAAATTCTGTATAATGGAGATGCTGCTTTTTTGTCACAATAAAAGTGAATGGGCACTGACGTTCACTCAGATGTCACTATCATTCAGCATAACATATCTTCTAGTGTTCCATGAAAAAAGTCATAGGGTTGAAACAAAGTACGAGTGTGTAAAACTTATATATGTGTTTGTTTAGGCTAGTTTCAGGTGTACCTGGTTTGCTTGAAAGCTAGGGGCTGTCACCATCAAACATAGTTCCTTCACAACACTTCCATAGACACCTGTGAACAAATTAATGAACGTTGTTGGTCGGATCAGAATACAGTCAAATGGTCATGCAAAATTTAATCTTTACAGGCAGCTCAGCAGTACAGTAGCAGTGTGAACCCATATTGTATAAAGAAAAGACAGTTTTTCAATTTGAAAAGCAGTGTGTTGTCCAGCTACACACAACGTAGGCGTTACAGAATGATTAAAGGTCTTAGAGGGTCCTGCTCTTTTTTTGAGTCCTTATTATAGACTTTAATTCATTATTAAATAGGTCCAATGAATATGCCACACACACACACACACACACACACACACACACACACACAGACTTGCTATCACTCTTTTTCCTCTATCCTCTTTGCTAGCAGAGACGTGGTCTGCATAAAGGCTGTAGCAGGTGGCTTCTGGTGGGCAAAAATTGGACATTTGTTGCAGCGAGCCAAGTGGGACTGTCTGGAGACCAGCTGTCAGATATAATTTGGTCTTCTAAGACACATCAGGGGTCATGTGATGTGTCGGTGAGCTCACCGTTTGGTTCGTACACCTGATCACAATGCACTGTTTTTCCCATCCTCCCTGAGGAGGTACCTGGAGAGGGTTTTTCATCAGCAATCCATTCACCTCATTGGCTGTTGCTCAGCTGGTGCAGGATGCTGCAGAAATGTGTTTTGTAAAAATGTGCTCACGGGTGCTCAGTGCCGCATCTAGCTGCATTTTTTAGTCACCAGGGCCAACATTTGACCAATGTTGTATTCATATTGTTCAGTGTTGTATTCATTAAATAAGCTAGAACACCTAAAAATAATGAATATACATCTTTGTGGTTAAGCCAAGCTCTAGAATATTTTACTGGGTAGAAATGTTGAGTGGGGGGTGGTCTTCAAATATTGTTATGGACAGTGAGGGGCCTTAAAGCCTGATAGACTGAGAACCACTGCCCTATACTTTAATATTAAGAAATATTTGCAATTTGTAAGTTGCAAAAGTGTGTTTCATCAATACCACAGTGTCTTCGAATGGCCATCAGTGAAGATGCTGATAGAAGACTGGTTACTGGACCATAATAACCAACCCAACCTTATTTCCTTCGTCCTGCTGCAGTATAACTTTATTGTCCCAGCCATCTCTAGCCGGTAGATTGACTTATACTGACACTGATTTATATAGGAGTTTAATTGTATCAGACCTGAGGTCACAGATTGCTCCTGAGGCTGTGCCTTAGGTCACAGAAATCATATGCTAATTTGGAGTCAGATACGCACAGTTGGTGACATTTGAAGGATTGTTTTGTTAGAATAATTTTATCTCGCAGTATTGGAGCATCTCTGCATGTCAACGGTTGAGATGTTGTAAATGGCTTTCATGAGTGTGTTTGCGTGTGCGAAACGCACAAGAGTGCGACGGCAGATTCAGGTCATTAGCGGAACAGCAGAGCAGAAGCTGTTTGTAGACATTTATAGCCTGACTAGCTTTTACACGCCGTAGCCGGTTTTTAGCCACTTTACAGTCGTTTTCATCCTGTAAAAATCACACCGCAATTTAGCCGCAGCTAAAGCTCACCCCACGAGTTTTGATGGAGAAAAAAAATAATAATAAAAACTGGCAGTTTAATGACAATTATTTCCATGCTAGTTTCCCTCCCCGCGCTGTTTAGCGGGGTGTGCTAATGGCATTGGGATAATGGGCTCTGGTTGTGTTGAATCAGTTTATCTGCTTGAGTTTGAATCACTAGTGACGAAAGAATGTGATTTGTTATCGCGGAAGTTCTGTTCTTCAAATGTTCTGTTTGTCAGTCAGATCACACGTGAAGCAGTCGCTACAAAGTTAGCCTAATGTCCAACACTTGCAGTCATGTACTTCACTGTTACAGCTGTGAAGGAAATATTGTGTTTCGTTTCTACACTTTTTATTGTGCGCTATTTTAATTTCTGATTAACTGGATCTTAAAATATGATCTTTATATAAGCCAATTGTAAAACATAACCTTGATTATTTTATCTTTGTCTTTATAGCTTTTGAAAATCAGTGTTGTTTTTTTTACAAAGTAAATGACAGAAAATTAATTTATAATCCAGAAAATCTTTAAACCTTTTAAGCCTTTAAAACTTTCACTTTCTACAACAGATGCTAATTTTAAGTAATTTATTTTTTTGTAATTTGAAAATGTATAATATAGTAATCACTGTCACTGCACTTCACTGTGTGTGTGTGTGTGTGTGTGTGTGTGTATTTTGCACCCATGACATGTGGAAAACCTCACAGAATTACAGAGCCTGCCTGTCATATGAGATTAATGTTTTCATCATTTGTAGCTGCAGTTCCATTTTTCTAAAAATACAACAATGGTATGATTGATCTGTCCTCGAATTGACCATACCTGTATACTTGTTACTGTATACAGTAGCACTTAAACCACAGACGAATCCCAGACTCTTAAAATAAACATTCTTAGAAACATACCTAAAACATTTTTGGCTGTATGGTTCCAAAAAGAACCTTTAACATTTTTAGAACTTTTCTGTTTCACAAAAGGTTCTTTGTCATGGACAATGGTCCTTTAAAATAAAAAAAAAGATAAGAAAAAGTGGTTCTTTTAAGAACCTTTGAACCAATGGTTCTTTTTGGAAGCCAAAAACGGTTCTAGTTTGAAAGCATGGGCCTTGACTACAGTCTTAATTTGTGTACACTGCTCACGCCTCCAGGTCCAGAAGAGAGCTCAAGGCAGTTTAACTCCTTGATTTAGCTCATCAATAAACAATAGGTATGCCGCACGGATGCCATGACAACAGCAAGTTGTGAGCGTCTGTGCCGACTTGTTAATTGCGACGATCGTCATGCTCCTAAAGTTGCATAGCAACTGAACTGCACCGAATATCTCCATCTCTCGCTGTTTGCTTGCTTTCTTATCGCTTCATTCTCACTGACCGTATTTTAACATGGTGGTTCTTAACCGATGGGTCACAGGTTTGTTCAAATACCGTTACAGAGAGCGAGAAGATGCAATTACATAATTGAAAATAATAAAATGTCAGTCATTATTTAATGGTAGCAATATATAAATTATTTATATGTTCTCAATCTTGAAAACCACGAACAACACCATATAAGCAAAGAAAGGTTATATTATTGGTTCCCAAGTGTACGAAATCATAGTTCAGTAGATATATAAAGTGCATTTTAGGCACATATTAGTTTACTTTTGTATGATAAACAGTATTGGTTCTTTGTTGGGCCTTCACTTCATTTCTGATATAAAATACAGAAATGATATAAATGTCTTTTACATAGAACCACTGCTTTAGTGTCCAGTCATATTTCTAGTGAATAACATGTATATTGTATCTGTTCTGCACAAGGAATTCTGCTTTCCTCTTAGAATTCCATCTATGTGGCCCTCCCTGTCCATTAATATCAGCAGGATTTCATCTTATTGAAGTGTAACGTATTTGTTCAAGATGAAAAATCAAATCCCCCCTAGAGTTATTGTCATTGATTTTAACCTTGACATTTACTCAATTCCAGCATGTTTTTTCCCACCAAAGAGATTACCTAAATTAGCAAGATATGACCTAACAATATCTCTGGCCTGTTTTCTTCATTTAAAAGCAAGCGCACTGCTGCCACCCTCAGGTTGTGAAAGACATTGCAAAAAAGGAATATGGCTAAAACTTCGGGTGCTGTTAATGAACGTGCACTGATTAAGAGTGATCATTAATACGCAATTTATAGCTTTGCTATCTGGAAGGAGTTCGTAATAATCACAACATAATAACGTAGACAGGACCTCGCTAGGAAGGAAATAGATGACTTTTATCTTTTTGTGGGGGGCTGTTATTAACTTTATGAAACTGGTTGCTTTTTTAATTTGTTTACACATCTTACTCTGTGGTTTCAATAGATTGGTTTTTGACCTCAAAAGCAGTCTTGCTTTCTTTGCTCAAAATGAAAACAGGACATTATAAGATTTGTGCCCTTAGAAAGGAGTGTCTGTTTAATCTGAGATTATACAGCTGTCTTCTTTGAACGATATAAAGCTGTTGGACAGGTTCTGTTGGCTGAACTGCACTGTTTTGCCTCAAAGGGGGATTATCCCTAAAGTCTCTCTCTGGTTGAGCTATCTTTGGTGTTTTCTTGCCCTCTCGCAGCAAGAAACCTTCAAACTTTGAAACATTCTGGATTTCAAAGCATTATAGACGAAGCATCTTCTATATCTCAGATTGCCCTCATTTATGTTCAGCCTTAAGTATGTTAAGACATCAATATGTATTTCATGCTGTGATCAAAAAAAATTCTCCTTTTGTAGCTCCATTTCCTGCCCGTGAGAAGAGAGGCACAGTTCCACAAGATACGGTATCCTTAACTTACCCCGATTAACAACAATAAGTTTGTAATGATGATTTATAAAATGAGCCTGGCGGGTTTGATTTTCCACAAAGTCAGTCTTTGCTTCATTTGACTTCAATGTAGGTAATGAAATGTACGTAAAGTAACCTGCAGTTTTATGTTTCAAACAGAGAGAGGGGTAGAGAGGAAAAGTTACAGATTGCAGCTTTAAAAACACGAGTCATTAAATTAATTAATTAAGTTTGTGTGGTATAATTCTATGGTGTCAAAGATGTTTTGCTCATCAAGGTCAATTATCGGCATAGACCTTCTCTTCTGGATTGTTCTTTGAGGGAAACGCTTGGCTTTAGAAAATGGATGAGAGTCATTTCTGAAGCTGACGGCTTGCGCAGGCCCAGAGCCATGTTTCTGCTCTGTGCTCTGATGGTGATGGTAAATTCACTGTCCCTCTGGAATTTTTATAGGCCATTTTGTACCTCTGTTCCTGCCTGGAGCACCTGGTTTTACCTCACACTCCTTCATTTCCTCCCTCTAGTTCTCCCGTGCTTGTTTTCTCTCAGCGACCAATCTAAATTGACCCTATTTGCCTTCTTAATACACAGTTCTGGTCCTGTCAGGCACAATTCATCACTGCACGTTATTCAAAAGAAATGGTTTGTCTTTTTAACCTGTCATCCAAATATAATAAGTACTGTAATTGGTTAAGCAGCCTAGCAGGTCTTGCCAGGTTATTCTTTATCGGTTATGGCAATAATAGCAAATAAATGTGTATTTTATTATATGTAGTGTTCCTGTAGTTTAACTGGTTGAGCATTATGCAATTCCTAAATTTTTTACTCTAAATATCCAGTTTCACTTGGAAAAATGTAATTGAAAATAATAAAATGTCAGTCATTATTTAATGGGAGCAAAACATAAATTATTTTTATTTATATGTTCTCAATCTTGAAAACCACAAACAAAACTACATAAGCAAAGAAAGACTATATTATTGGTTCCCAAGTGTACAAAATCATAGTTCAGTAGATATTTTATGTGTATTTTCTGTATACACAAAGTGTGTGTTATTTTAATTTTTAAATATTATTTTGTATGATAAACAATATTGGTACTTAGTTTAGTCCTGACTTCATTTCTAATATAAATATGTGTCTTTTACCTAGTTAAGAACCACTGCTGTAGTATCCAGTCATATTTCTAGTGAATAATGTGTATATTGTATCTGTTCTGCACAAGAAAATTCAGCCTTTTCTTTCACTCTTAGAATTCCATCTATGTGGCCCTCCCTGTCCATTAATACCAGCAGGATTTTAGCTTACTGAAGTGTAACGTGTTTGTTGCAGATTTCATGTCGTGTTGACCTCTACCAGTTTAGATAAAGACACCTGGAGAATTCCCTCTATTTCCGCTTATAAATTAAATTATGAATTTGTTTCTCATATCTAATACATCCCCTGCCTGGCCTTGCAAAACATAGACCATCTTGTTTTAATCATCAGTGAGATAGGATACCTTGTTAGGATGCATCTAGAAGGATAATTATTATTATAATCCTGCTTTCTGTGGTGGTCCGATAATTCCAGAAGACACGGTGAATGCGCTAATGTTTTCATCAGTGCTGCGCTTAATTTATGCTGTTAGCATTCCGTCCGTGCGGGAGCAGTTTCTCACAGCGTTGATGCGGAGTGTGCTGACAGCCGCATCAGATGTCTGATTGAGCTTTCACTCAGGTCCTGTGCTCATAATGACACTGCCTCTTGACCTTCAGATAATCAACGCAGACATCCTACTTTATCTCCCATTGCACGCAGACCCACTGAGTGCTGTTAGCCCAGCACTGATAAAATCATCAGATTTCCAGCTAACAGGAAATGTTCTCAGAATGTTCTCTGAGAACCTTGCATTCTCTCAAAGTTATCAAAAACATTTTTGCAGTAACATTTAAAAAATGTTTTATTCTTAAGTTATTAGTGGAATGTTTGAAAACATTACAGAATGTGAACAAAAATTTAGAATCACTTTCTTATAATGAAGCAGTAACGTTAATACAACATCTAAAAAACTGGACATTCTGAATATTTCTAGAACTTTCAAAATACCATTTAATTGAAATTTTAACATGTTACTAATAGAAACATTGGGGAAACATTCTTACAATGAAATTTTCATTATGTTAATGATGGAGGAGGCGATAGGACTTTATTGTCAAAATTGTCACAATGAATAAAATCTCAATGGTCCTTAAAATAGACATGATTTTTTAAATGCTAAATATTTGGGCTCAATATAGCGTTCCCTTGACTTTGGATTGGAAGTTGAGCTGGACATGTTCTTCCGAGATTGACTGACACAAGCCTGTAAGCCTGATTATATCATGGCACAAGCTTCTCATTGACTTCTTGTAGAAGAAAAGGATTTAGATAAAGGAAGAGAAATGTTTGTGTTTCAGGCAGATATACTGCTGTCTGTCTGTATCCCATATTCCAAACGCTTTAGCAACAGCTAGCTTTTAATCCATCCATATGATTAGAACTTTAATACCCTGACCAAGAAACATAAAAAATGTCTTTGGTCAAATTTAGGCCTTCACCTTCAATAAACTCAGTTTAAAGGTGTTTGGACCAAACACAAGGCAGCACTCTAGAGTCCGTTTTGGCCGAAATCCATAGACGGTATTTTTCCTCAGAAATATGAGTGGTGTTATTCATTACCAGAATACAGAGTTGTTTGTGTTCTCCAGCACGGGTTTCCTGTGGAAATATTACTGATCCTATAAAAAATCAAAAAGACTGATTAAAGTACAAGCTTACTTTCTGTTCGACTGTTTTGAAAAGTGTTGCTAGAGCAAACCATGTACTATGTTGTCATCTGTTTTGCTAACGTTAACTAGCACTTGCATTACATACAGTTTTGTTTGTTTTTAAAATATGACGTGATTTTGGTTTGTGACTGTTGTTTTCTTTTTCCGTCTTTAGCCCACCAAAGCTGCCTGTTATAGTTTCAGGAGTTGTGACTAAGGTAAGTCCTCATGTCCATTTACTACATCATGATGTCATATTCGAAGGCCAGGTGTCAGTTGTGTTAAAAATAAACGTATTCATCTCACTTTTATTCTGTTTTGTGGATTGTGTCCAGTTGGTAAAGGCAACAGCTGGCAACATTCGACTAAATATTTAATTAGGTTATTAGAATTATCATATAACTTTGTAAATAACATTGTAATTAAATACATTTTAGGTGGACTGGGTTCCAAATATTATAATATTAACAGAGTATTATATTATTAATATACTCTGTTAATATTATATTAACAGAGTATAAAATGGACTGAGATCCACCTAAAAGTGAAGCAAAACATCCACTTTCTAAGAGAATGTACAAAATAAAATCTGGGAGGAAAAGTCAAAGGAAGAACACACAAACTAGACTGTCTTTGTTAGAGCAATATGCTTTAATTTTTACAAAACTTACCAGATGTCCTATTAACCCTTGTGCAGACCCCCTCCAGCCTGGGGCAAGCACAGCTGTCTTATGCAACCAAAGGCAGGGCCAAATTCATCTTAAACTTGCTCACATCCCAACTCAACTGAGCTGGCTGTTGAAAAACCATTGCCTGAGTTTTGGACTGATGGACAGTTTGCATAGATG
Source organism: Botia almorhae (assembly GCA_036877575.1). NCBI lineage: Eukaryota > Metazoa > Chordata > Actinopteri > Cypriniformes > Botiidae > Botia > Botia almorhae. Next base: position 16,370 of record JAZGTJ010006360.1, on the reverse strand, counting down.
AATGTTGTTTGTCTTGCATTACTTATTGGGATTATTTCAATAATCTGGAGACTTTGTATTGGATTTGTGCAGGGTTTAACAGCTTGTCATAAATTGTCTGGCCATTTCTAGCCCAGGCTGACCTTAATCCCCTCTGCTGTTCTGGGATTGGTCGAGTCTCAGGATTCTAGTGTGCCATTTTGATGGAGTCTGTGACATAACGCATCAATCTGTGCATAGCAGCTAACAGGGAACATTCTCAGAATGTTGGCAAACGTCCTCAAAGTTCCCTCTATGTTATTAAAAAACATTCTTGCCATAACGTTCGTAAAACGTTTTAAACATGTTAGGTAATAGAATATTTTACTTCTGAAGTGCTCTGTACATTCTATAATGCTCATGAGCATTTTACCTCAGTCTCTGTAATATTTCTCGTTAGATACGTGATGTTGTAAACAGACTCTGAGCTTGTATTCAGTGTTGGCTCATTACAGTGTTCTGGGCCATCTACCCTGTAATCTTCCTCCAAAGCTTCACTTATCTGCTATTTTATATGTGACGCATGATTAAAGGGGTGCCAAAGCATGTTTGTGGCTGTTGCTTTCTTGAAATGTGGAATTTGTCTCCACACTGAATGTCAGCTGGCTGAATATCAGCTTTCTGCATGGGAGCTTTTCTTGTTCATTAGATTTCACTATCAAAACTGGTCATGAAAAATGTGACATTTCTTTACTTATGCTCATGCTGTTCCAATGTATGTTTTAATATTGTGCACAATGTTGGAATGAAAGGGGAGTAAATAATGATGCGTTTTTCATTTTGGAGTGAATTATTTCTTAATAGCCATTAAAGGTGCGGAAAGTGACTTCTGAGAAATCACCCAGACAAACAATTTTGGGAATATTTGCTAGATGCCTGTTCTGTGTTTGTGTTTAAAAATGTATTTGCACAGTCTTTGCTTTGTAAATGGGAATAAAAACAGTGGATCGGACCGATCACCACAACACCATAACGCTCTAGTAGCCAATCAGCAATAGGGGGGCGTGTGCCCCAGGTGTTAGTCGTTGCTTGTTACATAGCGTGTTTGGTACTTGGATGGCAGAGCAATAAAGGGAAAGGTGTTTCATTTTGGTGTTTATTTTAAATACCAAAAGTGTTTTTTAAAATTTCTTAGAAACCGTTTTCTGCACCTTTTATGGTCACTGTCAGAGATTCACAAAATGAACGACCATAACGTCATACATTTCGCACAAATTGTAATTCGCTATATCGCTGTTGGTTGTTCTTCTCAGGGGGATAAGGACTTCACCCCTGCTGCTGCTCAGGTAGCCCATCAGAAACCTGTTCCTGCAGTGCCGAAGCTACCTTCAGCCCATCACTTCAACCAGCACATCCATCAGCCCCGCAAGTGAGCCCTCGGCCCCGACCACCCCCGGCACACCGCACGGGGTCAGGGCCACACCACCCCAAACACCTGCTCAGGTTGCCTGGGATCTCATGCCGTCAAGCATTCCGTACCGCCACCAGTCTGTGCCTGCAAATGTGCTTTTTCATCAGTATCATGACAAACGTTCCATTTTCTTCCAGTTGGTCATTGTAACGCTAAATTTGAGAGGCTCCATTGCAAATCGCTAATCAGAAACATGTTCTGTGGGTTCATTTCGTGAGGGACACATGGCGCTGTGTTTTAATTTCGTTTTACAAATTGTTCCTGAGAGATGTAAATTGTATAAATCATTTTTTGAAGTTGCTGAATGTTGTATATTAGGCATTAGGTACTAGGTGTGGCTATCTAAATAAAGAGTTAATATAAAACACATGCACGCCTCTTTGTTCCTAAGTTGTAGTCACAAAGAAAGAAAAACATCATTTTTGCCATGTGGTTTTCCTAGCCTGTTACAGGAATGCTCTTTGTTTATTGCAAGCCCTGTGGACAGCATCTGTCGCGTGCTGTCTGTTACAACAGAAAATGTCTTCAACTTGTCCTGCAGGGAAGTCTATTTGGCACGGCTTTTTCTGTAAAGCAGAAATGTGCATCGTGTAAATTTACATAAGTGTGTAACTCAATTCTTCCAAACAAAAGCTTTTTTTGCCATATTAGTCTCATGTAAACATGTCTTGTGGCTATGCTTTTGAAGTGATGTGCGGACCAAGTAGTAGTCCATACTCTAACCTTGTCCTATGCATTTAACCCGTCCAGTTAGTACACATACATTGGACTACTTCGTTGGTAGCCAGCATTGGCCTTCAGGTTGCAAGCCCACTTGTCTGTTTCAGTAGGCCACAACTGCCCCAGAAACTATTTCAACATTCATCTTACTGCAATGCTTTGCCCAAAAGACTTCCATTTTCTTCCAGGTTCTCCCATGGCACATTCGGAGACCCAGAGTGGCAGGACTTTTCCTGCAGTTCCATACATGCCATTAGCACTCCATCTGGCCAAGCCCGCTGTTCCCTCTCGGATAAGGTGAACGTTTGAGTGGCAGTTACGAAATGTCGAATTTCAGGTCAAGGTTGTATTTTTCCATCTTGTCATGTGGAATTTATGAGGACTGACTCAGAGTGGCCCAAGCCCTGAGGTCTATCTGACATTCAAGCCCTTTTCAGTGTATTTGTTCTTGATAGGCTATCAAGCCTTGCACAATTCCCAGAGCAGTGCTCCGGTTCTCAAGCAGAGGGCGCGTCATTGACCTTAAAAGAGCTTTGTGTTGTCCTATGAGAAACGCTAACCTTGCAAGACCGGTAAGTCCCCAGAACCAGCGACCTCAATATAACTAAGCGCTTAATGAGGCCCATCCTTCATCTCTCCACCTGCTATTACTGCATAAGAAATTTCAAAATTCAACAAATGCACAGTCACAAGTACAGTCAATGTATTATAAAGCAGTTTTTATTACAAAGTAGCAGTGTAAACAGAGTTCGATTGCCTTTTAAGATAACAGGGCGATCTGACATTTGGACCGCATTGTTTTTGATCGATCTTTAAAATCAACTGTACAGAGTGCGTCTTTGAGTGCTGGACACATTGAGGCACCGTGGTACGACAGAGATATTTCCGATATCACCGCACATTCGTTTATTAATTAAAGGCGCTTTCTTTATTCTGCATATAGAATGGGCAGTTCTGTTGCTATACCTGAGATCTGAGGATGTATCAATAATGTGGTTTTACATTGCTGTCGTCAGCTCAGTCGTTACAGAGAAGTAAAAAACTCTTAGTAGAGGATAATTCAACATTTTTCAGGGTTCGGGCGCGTTCGCGCAAAGCAGTTCGGACCAGAAGTCATTCACTGAATGAGACGAGCAGGCGATGGCGCATTTGCAATGATATGAATGCGAGGTCATCAACAAATAAGCATCCAGCTTATTTCACTGACGGACAAAGCTGTAAACAGCGGTCTAGCGACCTTCAGAAATGTAATTACTAAATTTGAAAATACATCTTTAGAGTTTTACATAGTCACCCGAGTTATTAAGAACTTAAGCGTGTTTTAAAATTTTAAATAATATTATTCGATTCAAAATACATGGCAGTTCTTAAGGATCCTGAGACGCGGCTATTAGTATTTCTGTCTTACGTTATTTGTTGGTGATTGTACTTTTCTCATTGGCTAATGAAATAAATGCTTCCAGTGCAGATGTATATTGCTTCTCCCAAAACACCATCCAACAGCTACAGTTTGGAAAAATAGTTCCATGAGGTTTGTGTTACGTTTGTGTTTGTTAAATACATTCGTGATGCCACTGTTACAACTCTCTCAATGTTGTAGAAAAGAGCTGTAGGAATCAGCAACCATATTTCTAATGTACACGTGAATATCTTATTTTGGTAGTGTACCCATTTAGTGTGCCCAGCTGATTTTAAAGATTTGTGGTTGGTTGGCTAGCTTACTAATGCTTAGTTTCATACAGACTAAGGGTTGTCAAAAGCTGTCCAAATCAAACTATTTGATTAACCCAACTAATAATCTTTTGAACAGAAACATTCAACATTACAAAAAAATAAAAAAAACAATAAATATGAAAAATATTTGCATCTAAGATTAAAATTGCATTTCAAGTATATCTGCACAGCATATTTGCACAACACGGTCACAGTTATTTCCGTTTGCCTGTGGAGAGCTGTCGCTTTGTCGCGGCTTCCAGTCGTTTCCTTTCCGCTTCCTCTGCTTTCTTCCGCTCTTCTTTCAATTCTTTATATCTCCACTTAGGGATCTGGAGGAACTGTCCATCTATACAGCTGCTTTTCTGACGCACTTTCTCCGGCACGTAAGTGGGCGTAGGTGCCTTTGAAATTCGAACCTTGGGGATTACCAGACCTGGTCTCACACTGCTCCTTCTGAGGAGGTGTAAGGGGTGCAGGCTGCCTCTGCGGGGGGCTAAGGAGGAGGCGGAGTCATTCGTAAGGGGCTGGGGCTGCAGACTAGCACGGCGATCTTTGGCTTTTGGTACCAGCATGACCCGAGAGTTCTGGAAAAGACGCTTGTAGTTGTCCAGGCGCTCGGGCCCGAGACCTTTAAGCTGATTGGCGCGTTGCTTTTTCAACACCTCCTGAACAGCATACCGGCGTTTTCCCACGCAAGGCGGGCTGCCGGGACACACCGTCCGACATGCGGTTGCAATAAACGGACTCCCCAGTGCTGTTGTCATGCGCACCATGTGATCCAAGACGCCATCATCTGAAGCCTCAGTGACGTTACTGATGTCCAAAAAGTTCTGCAGGGCCTCTGTAATCTTTTTAATGCAGCCTTTGGGTGCCTGAGCTTTGGCCACCAGGGCAGGCAGAAGTGGCCACTCAGGTCGGTAAGCGTCGGAGAACTGCTCGGGACACGGCTGCCGCATCAGCCGGAGTATGACGAAGGCGGTCTCATAGCGGCTCGTGAAGACGGCCCACTCGCGTGCAGTGAACTTCCTTCCGTCGTCTCTGGCTTCCAGATCAGCTCCTAACGGACAAAACAAATGCGCTGCTGTGAATGCAGTTAGGGTTCATGTTTCTACCAGGGAGTTCCCTAAAGGTTCCATATGGTTCCATAAGGAACCTTTAACGTTTACACCCCTTTCTGTTGCAAAGAGTATTTGAGTATATAAATATATAATAAGAGTGTATGTTGTTACTGTTGCATGCAGATTCAAAACTGGAATGTGGTTGTATAGCAGGGGTTGTATGATAGCTTTTGCTCCACAAAAAATGACAGCATACAGGTTTGGAATAACATGAGGGTAAAAACAGTAATTAATAAAAAAGATTTTTTATTTCAGTGTAAACTGTTCATTTAAAAATTGCCACGATGTGATTATTTCAGTGTGTAACACAGCCTTGTTGTCTTATATCTAGCAGACAGTTGTTTAAATTGCAGTATTAAGAGCTAGTCTGCTACAGAATGAGCTGAGTCTTGAGTACCTGCCAGCATCAGGGCTTTGACACATTCCACTCGACCCTGCATAGCAGCCTTCATCAGAGCGCTGAAGCCGTGGCAGTTCCTCTTCTCAATGTCAAGCCCGGGGAAGTAGTTGAGCAGGTAGTTACAGATTGTGACGTGACCTGCAATTGTTCAGGCAAATTATGGAAATGCAGCCAAACATCAATCTTTATAGGGCACTCAGCAGTTCATTATTAGTTTCAGATTTAAGAGCAGTTGGAAATGTTGAGATACTTTGACCGTCGAGACACTAGTTAATTTAACTTTGCCAGTTATTACTTTTAAAACTGTAATATGTAACTTTTTTGGTAAAAAATTAACAAAAATGAGTAACCCTTTTATTTAGTTATCTTTACCCTTATTTCTTGATCCCAGATTCCCAATAGTAAGCTTTTAATAATGATTTATAATTTGAGCTGTCAGGTCCAATTTACCAAGAAATGTCAGTTTGGCTTTATTCAACATAAATAATAAAAAGTATGTAAAGTAACCTGAAATTGTATGTTGCAAACAGAGAGGGCAGTGGGGCTCACCTGCCTGAGCAGCAGTGATGAGGGCTGTATTGCCCTCGTTGTCCTGCCAGTTCACATCCAGGTAAGGACACTGGGAAAGTGCAATCACCACGTCCACGTAACCTTGGTAACATGCCACTGTCAGTCCAGTCTGCAGAATCAACACACAAGGTTATTGTCAAAAATATTCCACTCTGGGCAAGAGGAATTTGATGTGGACGTGTTAGTTGGTTAAATGGGGGGAAACTGACTCGATAGGAGAACTACTGTTACCTAGAAAAATCTTGGTGTGCACATCAATAACTAATTTGAAACAGATTTAAGCAAAAAAGAGAGTCAACCAAAACTCGTCACCAGAAAACTCCGAGGAGGGAGAGAAAAAAGACAAACATGGAGTGATCGCTAAGAAAGAATCTGGGGAGCCTTAAAATATTTAGGAATTTACCTAAAAAACAATTTTACATGCTCTATTTGTCTAGTACTGCTTTAGCCCTGAACCTGAATAGCTGCACAACTGCAATTAAGTGGTTGCACAGTGGAATCACATGATGCAGCAGTGAAGCTGATTTTGCTAGTGTTTTTTCCTGTAGTTTTACTGTCGAGGCCTCTCAGGTGTCTGTTGCTTGGCACAGTCAGTCTGCCCTGTTTAGGTGTGAACAGTAGCGTGTGGAATGGTGTGTCATCGGTCTTCGCTTGACACACAGCTGGAAGCAGATGACTAAAAATAAACTAAAAATAAAGGGAAAGGTGTAAATAAAAATGTATGTTAAAATATTTTCTCCAGTCTTAGTTTAATATATGCAGAGACAGCCCTTATGAAAGGCATTCATAGGTTGTTTTTCCCCCGAAACATGCAAACACTCCGGTGCTAGCAAAACATTGCTTTGTTTGTTTGAGAATCCCAACCACCTCTTGTTTGGCAAACTGCTTGTTATAATTCTAATTCATAAGTTGCTTAAAGTGTCTACCAAATGACTAAATGTGAATCTGAATGCTAATCTGTGTCGTTGTATAAACACGCTGGTTTTCCTCAGAGCATCTCATGCATATCCATTTGGAATAATATGTTGGTTCCTGTCCCGATTCAAGAGACTCTGAAGATTCCAAGTCAGCAGAATTAAAAAAAAACATTAATTCATGTTAATATGAACATTAACATATTCTGGTGGCATCTAATTAACTGGGTTTTATTTGAGTCAAAAATACGGTTTAGTATGACTGAGTTAACCTGACTAGGTTACACTAGGTTAAAGCTGTTGGCAAGGGTCAGACCAGGTATTCCTAAGGTTTCTTAGGGTTTAAGTACAGTACAGTGTCACTTTTTGTGCACTGTACATTTTATTGTCGTGAACAGCAGTTGCATTGTAAACTAAATTTAAGATTTAAAATGTAATTTAAGCCATACATTTTGTCCCTTATCTTTGTCAGATATACTGAGCTTGGTTTTAATATAAATGAAGACAGGCGTTGTGGTAATCTGTGGTAATCCTGGTTAGTTCTTTAAATAGAAAGGATTAGCCCAGTGAGTCATTAACTAAAAGAAGAATTGCTAAAAGGATTTGTTGACTAGTTCAGCTCTGAAGAGAGGATACGGCCTCTGTGATGCTTCTAATTAAAAAACTGGACTTCTTACCTTGCACATGAAACGAAATACAGTGTATAATCTTAATTGCTGTACTATATTAAGCACTAATACTGTACTGTATTATTACTAATAAGTATTAAAGCATTATCTTACATCACTTTGAAGTGCTCATGGGTTTTGATAATAACAGCTCCACAGTCCAATGTCTTTTAGTCCACCAGTAACATGTATGAGATGAAGAATAGACAGGGTTTGTAAATAAGACAAGCCCCTTAGTAACAGAAGCTGGCCTACGAAAATATGACAGGAGCAAGCTGGCCTGATACTGGCCTGATAATATCGTGTCAATCTGGCTGCCAGTCATTAAGAGTGCCAGGAAACAGGTCAATGGGTAACATCCATCCACAGATGTCCCATCAATGACTTGATCTCACATCAAAGCCGAGCGCAAACTGATCTTGACACGCTCATCAACTGGAACGCTCTACCTGCACAGCGGTGTATAAATGAAAGGGCCTGTAGCTTGTCAGTTAAGCTGTCTGAATTTGCTTCCCTGCTAGGCCAGTCATATCTGAGTTGCGGCTTAGTGGTATTATGGTTTAGTGAGAACAGCCTAGATTTTTCCCAACAAATGTTATCCAGCCATGAGTTTGTAGATTAGTTAACATTAGTTGCATGATAAACAGGATGTTAGAGGTCAGGCACATGTATATAACAACAAAAGCAGATGGCTTCTCATTTTTTCAAAAATACAGATGTCGCATTTCCTGTAATGATATTACCAGTTCACTCAAAAGAGATCCTTCAGTTCAAACGACTGGAAAGTTCTAACGATGCTATGATAAACCTACATTTATGTAACAAAATCACACGTTGTAAGACGACTTGATTCGCCAGAGTAACGTATAACTAAGCTTTCACAAGTTTTGCTGTGTCATTTGGTCCAGGAAGGGGTGTGATGCACACTGACTCATGTGCTGTTGACCATGTATGCAGCATTACAGCATGCAGAGATGGTCTCAGATGGGCAGAGCACATGCTGGAACAATTAGTGGGGAAATTCTGCGCCTCTTGCTGCATTGAAGAGCAATGGGAGGTAAAGATAGGAGATGAGTGCTTGTGAATGGGACTCAAGACACCTCAAAGACATTCCAGAGTCGCTCTTCAAACACTCTGTCTGTTATCAGTCATTATAGGATTTTTGGATTGCCCCCCATATTAGCTCCCCGTTATCAAATTCGGTTATAGATTTGAAGTTTTTTTACATACCTTACACCAAATCAGTTTTTAAGTAACTTGAGGAATTTTAACTATGAAGGCCTCAGGCTTCGGGAGGTGATGCTACTCAGGGCTTAATTTTTGTGAAGAATTACCACTATTGGCCTGTAAAGAAAGGAGGAAATAGACTTGTTTTGGTGACGCTGCGTCGCTGCGTTATTAAACCCCAAAGCCCCGCAAGCTATTTGCACGTTACATGCATGCGTTTCGCACAACATCTGTTTCACGTTTAACATCTGTACAGTAATTAACCAGAACACACGCCTAAAGGGTCAGAGCAATCTGCCAGAATCAAACCTCAAATGTGATGCTTAGTCTTCACGCACAACCAAACGTCTAACTGCGTTGCGAACGTTTGGCAACAAACAACAATTTTCAGCTATTGAATATTGTTGCATCACAGTGTGTTAATGCCAGGGATTGTCAGGGCAGTGTGAATTAGCCTTTAAATACCTTAGAGTTTATTGTGACTGCCACAATTATACCAGGTAACAATGGAGTACTGTTATTGGGGTATCTTGGGCATTATAAAAATGCTGCACAAGATTTGGCAGACTACAGAGCCCCAAGACTCCAAATAAACAACATTACACATTTTAGCTTCCTGCAACAACTGTGTGAGTGTGTCGCTTGTGTTTTATTAGTTGTTATTAGTACAATTAAATACATTTGCATACTACTGTTAAATGTGATGTCATCTAAATGGAATACACTTTCTTCTGTCATAACTTGTAGGGACAAGTCATACTTAGATAAGCGCTGCAGTTTTGTGCTGCTGTCAAAACATTCCTCTCTTTGTAAGTATCATAACAGACCGACACAGCATTGCTGGTCATCCAAGGACAGACAGGGAAGAGCTTTTGAAAACAGTCATTGTTTTTGCCGGTTATGTTTGGTGGCAGAAAAAAAAGGAGCAGTAATTATTTAATTATGCATGTGATATGTATGGTATGGAAACTGTAATTATATGCCATTATAGAGGATGGCCTAGCCTATTCTAAAGAGCATTTTATGCTATATTAATCTGTCCACATCTTTGATCGTCAATATTTGTGATCTGTTTTCCTGAAGTGAAAGGCTGTATGTTTTGTATGAATTTAAGTTACTTTTGTTAACTTTAAAAAATATGACCAGCCTTAATTCTCTGTATTTGAACGTAATTAATTCCATCCCAGCTAACAAGGAACGTTCTTAGAACGTTGACTAACGTTCTCAAAAATTCTCTCAACATTATCTAAAACGTTCTTGCAGTAACGTTAGCGTAACTTTTGTAACATTATACATTACGTATATAAAAACAGCATTCTTAGTGTAGTTAGTGAAACGTTTTTAAAACGTTACAGAATCAAAAAAATGAACGTTTAATAACCAAACAACAACATTAATAGAGCGTCTAAAGTGTGGATGTTTTGAACGTTCCTTGAACTTTTTTACCTTGTGGAAACGTTAGGAAAACGTTCTTACAACCTAAAGCTGTTAGCAGGGTTGTCACAACTTTCTGTATTGTATACTGATTCGTCTGCTACTCACTCTCTTGTTTTTGTCTGTTTCGTGAACCTGCTCTTCTGTCACGCCTTGTCTGATCATAAGTTTGACTGTAAGCGGGTTGTTGTCGCAACACGCCTGGTAAAACGACAGCGGCGAGGGATTCTCCGGTGTAGGACTTCTCTCAGAATCAGCAAATTCACCGTCCGGTGGATAAAAGGAGTCATCCGAGGCGATACTCCTGGTGTCCGGTAGCTCCGAGAAATCCTCCAGTTCCTCGAAGTCGTCTTCATCATACTCATCCGATTTGCAGGAACCGAGATACTCATCATCACCATTGTCGTCCGCTCGGTCAGGTGGTTCCTCCACGACAGTCGGGCAGATTTGAGGGGGGTTTCCGATACTTGTAGTGTGTTTGACTGGTTTGACTTTTCTTGGAGATAAACCTCCACCATCCCTGCTGTCCGTTATCAGAACCATTTAACCTTTGCAGGCTGAAATGCTAAAATAGCATGCGGATCAAACTCCTCCTCGGATGCATCTAGATATATAAAAAAATGCATATAAATTAGCCAAATAGATATTTACAAAAAAAAGTTGCATCTCCAAACTGTGGTGCAAATCTTCTGTGAAGCGTTTGCGACGTCATTTCGCCCCATATAGATTATAATTGTCCAATTCGTGTCCATATAATAATAAAATACCGTAATTTATTAACTCAACCTATAGGAATGTATAACTCTGTTTGCCAATAGTGTTCTTGTGGGGACAACCAGAAACTCACGTGGAAGCTGAAATCTCCCGGCATTAATCACTTGCAGTTCCATGTAATTCGAAACAATCCTGACTGTCGCAACTTCTTCCCTGGAAAAAAAATACAGGTTATATTGTAACGTTCCCAACAAACAGCATCGATGTTAAAGCGCTGGACAGTCGCAAAAGATAAGCGAAATAGACGCATGTGCTGCATAACTCTGCCCCAATGATCCGATTAGACTCTCTCTCTCTCTCTCTCTCTCTCTCTCTCTCCCCTCCCCTCTCCTGTCAGCTCGCCTGTATTTCTTTGCTCTATGCTCGTAAGATCCACTTTAAACGCAAGTTCCACTTTTGTGTTTAATTTGTCACAGAGCGTTCTGTAAATTTGTGATCAGATACCTTCATTTCTGAGAAATGCAAGTTTTGTTCATCGTCAAGGATATTTTGTATCTGCACAGTGACTGTTTAGGGGATGTCCGTGACCCTGTGTGACTCCAGGCAGACTGCAGTCAATGACATCATTTCTCTACACAAAGACCTTATAGTTACACTTTGACATTGCAAGCCTCTATCTTCTGCTCAGTCCGTTTTAAATTGTCATTCAGATTTTGAGTCTGAAAAGTTCAGAACTGTTACACATGTGCCTCTTTGACTTCCACATGCATTACCCATCAGGAAAAGTTCTTTTGTCTTGTTTTGTTAAATGGAAATAGTTTACACTAAAAAATCAGTAAAATAGGGCACAATGTACTAATATGAAGACGTTTTCTTTTAGAGTTAACAGAAATGTTTGTAAAATTAACAGATAATGTCGTGGCTGAAAATTACCAGTACATTTTCTATGCAGTTTCATGACAATTCACTATCTAACTGTTTTACGTTTTGGCAATCTGACGGGTAATTCAAACATTTTTAAACAACCTGCTTTCGCCTCATTAAGTGTTAGGTTTACAGGTGGGGTTAGGGGTGCACCTTCATGTAGTTAAAAAACATGTATTTTGTACAACTCGCATCGTACAAATTCATATGAAATAACCAACTTGTAAAATAGTTACATTTTCCTGTGAGGATAGGTTGACATTTTCTGTTTATCTGTTTTACAGTGTACCTCACTTGGACTCTAAATTAATATTTTACCCATTATAGGGACGTTACACCTGTACACGCACATTCTCAGTGAAGTCACACATTATGGTAAATGTGTTCTCAATTACAAGCTCTGGATTTATCCACTCTCCCAACACTCTTATTTTCCTCGGATTTCTAAGATAAGTGCCATAATTGCTTTGAATAATTAGTGTGTCGTTTAGCCCCGAGAGCAAGGAACATGAGCTCCATTCCCTTTGCATGCAGCTGTAATCTTATGACTGAAACATACCAGTTTACACCATATAGTGTGCTTGTGTTCGGCCATTAAATGTCTGTCGTTAAGAAAGCACTGTTGTTTTTGAAAACAAGTCGACATTTTTGTGCTGCCAAAAATGAGTCATTTATTACATAACTGGTGTGACTGTCATTTTACCGCCTGTAAAGACAGAATGTCAGGTTCATTAGAAACAGTCACAAGTGAGATTTGAAAGGGACCTGACGCCATGTCCACTCTGAAAGGTAGTGGAAGAAATTTTGGACAGGATGCAATGATTGGATGAACAATTTATGTTCCTGTACCTTCCACAGAAGATATAAATATATTTAGACTATTTTATTTAGCAGTTCCTATCAGGATGTGAAGAGTCTTTTTACTTGCATAACAAAAGATGTTTCTGGAAGGAGTTGCCTACCCTGCCTTTAATGTGACAACTTGTTGTGAAACCAGGCAGATCTTTGACTGCTTTGGCTTAGACAATTACATTAGCACACTGGGACGCTTAGAAAGATAAATCCGCCGAGAGCTGATCAAAATTTGGGGGAATTCCATACAGAGAAAAAGTTTATCTGGAATTCTACTGTATGTTGATCCTTTAAAATCGCATTGGTGGCAGAGACTGTCGCCTGTTTGCCTCTGCCTTTCCATAGAGTGTGTGGTACAAAACAAGGGCAATAATGTGATCCTGTTTCTGTCTTTGTTTTTAAGGAAAGCGGTGTGCGTGTGTCTTTCCTGGCTAAGACATGGCAAGCAAAATGAAAGCAATAGTGAGAACATTCTTGAAAACACATGGAAACCCCAGTGGTTAGAGGCTTTGTTTGGAAAACCCCAGCCAGGTAGCAGGAATAGGAAATCTGTACTTCACAATGAAAACTGAAAGCAATACATGCTCATCACATGTTTAACTCACAAAAGTGGCCTGCTTGTGTCTCTCCCTTTTCAGTTTCATTTTCGCTACATTAGACGCCCTAGATTTCAGATTTTGACGATTTATTAAGGTTCCATTTAATCATATCACAATATACAGGAAAAACACACAGAACACATTGTGTCAAGATCAATATAGAGTGTTTTACACTCTAGAGTTCTAGCACGCACTGTGGTGCTGCAGGCAGCAACAAGAAGCGTTGTGTCAGCATATGAGCACCATCTGTCCTGGACTCTGCTTACACTTCTCAGTGCTGCAGAAGCCCGTAAAATTTGAAGGCTGCACCATTCCTCCTTGTAGTTCTCTAAAGGAAAAAAAAACATTTTTGTGTGTTGTTGCAGTTTATCAGTATTTAGCATTCTAACATTCTAGAACTTAGCATGGTAATATTGTCTGTCTTTCTTTCACTTTCTTTGACTTATAGAGTTCAAATTTGAAAAATTTGTATGCATTTAGCTTGTTTGTTTATACGACGGTGGCGTTTTGAAACGGCTGAAAATGGGGTCCTGAGAATGCAAACTTTTGAAAACAAGTTTCAAAGTTTTTGAAAACAACGCTGTTTTTGTTTCTTTGTAAATGACAAAAAACGCAGATCTGTGGAAAACGATGATGTCCCGCACTTGCGTATTGCGTGTTCAGTCTGTCTAGCGACATCTGCTTTCTTTGTGTCTGTTGAGAGCTATAAAAGACACAGTGTGGTAATGCTGGATTGGCAGTGTGGGATTACTAACTGATAAACACACAGACTTGTAAAGTACCTAAAAGTCTATTTTCCTTTGTCTTTTAGCAGTTTCCTCTTACTGACGTCAAATTGTTTTTCATAACTGAGGAAACTAGAGGGTCTTTTTTGTTCAAGAATAAAACAATTATAAGCATTTTAGTCTTTTAAGATGAATATATCTTGTATGATATGCTGTAACATGGTAAAAGTAACATTTGCATAAACTGAGGAATGGACATTCAGATTATGTGTCATTCAATGATACTACATAAACCAACTTAATGACGACAGGGTCAATGAGCTATTTTCATTTCAGCATTTAAAAGTGATAGAAACATGAAGAAATATGTTAAATGGTCTTCTGATGTATTATTGCCTGGATGGTAATTAAATAAACATGGTAACTTATGAATGTGATGTCACACGTTCATGAGCATGAGCTTTCTTATAGCTCGGTGGTTAGAGCCAAGGTCATGGGTTCAATCCCAGGGCTTGCACATACTCAGAAACAATGTATAGTATATTGCAATGCAAGTCGCTTTGGCTAAAAGCATCTGACAAATGCATAAATGTGAATGTGATTTAAATACTTAAAAAGACGTTGATACATACCATGTTCTAATGGCATGAAGCAGAAATTATTTCTATTTAAATAATTCTGGACACTACTTATGGGGTTCAATATGTGATAAGGATGTATTATCAAGATGATTCATGTGATCCCTACATTGACTCCATAGGCATAACTTGACAAAAAAGTGTGTTTTCACAGGTTCACCCAAGTCTAAAATCATTTTTTGGAGCACCATTGAAAATCCTGTTTGTGTGCTGTATGACAGAAAGTCATACACATACACATACACATACATAAAAGTCAATCACATAATAACAACATCGCTCACGGGGCTTAAATGCTCATGAATGTAGAACTAATTTCCAGTAATGTTATAAAGGACAGTTTCTTGTTATGAGCAAACACAATGATAATTATGCTTTTGCTCCAGCTGTATTGTGCCATTTGAAATCTACTTAAGCTATTTGCTTTATGTGATGTTTTAGGTTATGCACTTTTTCAGTCAGTTTTGACTGTTTCAGTCAGTTTTTTTCCAAGTGGTTTAAAAAAAACAAGTGGTTTTGTTTTAACAAATGAGAGACAGAAACAGAAGGCTTTGTAATTTCCACAGGTGCAAATTGTAATAAGGCATGAAAGTGCCCTGAGCAACAATGTGAAAGCAATTCATTTTATTCTTTATCATTTCCTCCTGAAGGACTTATATAGCTACAAAAACAAAACAGGAGCCTGAAATGTGTATTTAGTTCAATAAATCAATACTATTTTTATTGAAATTTCTCTGTAGAAATTGGTAAGGTTAATCATACTTCTTTTCATTATCTATTTAAGGATATCCATATGTAACCAGTTTTCTGTCTGGGAATATTTGGAACGTTCCATATGTAAATTATAATGACATAAAATCTAAATCTATAGCATGTCCCCATTTAGATAGCAAAATAAATGTGTGTGTGTGTGTGTGCGTGTGCGCGCACTTGTACAGCAATCTTTGTGAGGACCGGTGTGACCAGAATTATGACACTGATGACAAGGAGGTGAGGACATTTTGGCTGGTCCCTACTTTCTGAAACACCTTTAAATGGCTGTTTGAGGGTTAAGACTTGTGTGTGCGTCCGGGCATTCACTACATTAAAGGAACCAAATGTCCCTTCAAGTATAGTAATCCTAGTCAATGTTGACCTGGTGGGGACATTTTTTAGGTGCCCATGAGGAGGCAAGCTTTATAAATCATAACAAACAAGAAGAGTCTGTGTGTGTGAGTGTTTGAGTGTGTGTGTGTGTGTACACTCACGCATTCTCATGTATGCTGTTCAAGAAGCTTTCAATCTGTTCATTGGGAATTTCTCCGTCCAGATGGGGCAGGTATGTGTGCAGACTCTGAAATGTGGTGAATGGAATCTGGGCAGCAGTACCATCAGGGTTCTCTGTGAATATCTCACATGCATGTTTCAGATGATGGTTTGTTGGAACAGCCGAATTGTGTTTTGTTTTTTCCACCTTTCTCCACCATACCATTTAGCTGAAAGAATTATGATTATCACATTCTCGCATTCTGTTTCATTTGTCCTTTTGCAACTTTTCAAAAAGGTGAAACAACGGAGATTTAAAACGCAACACTGCCATCAGGAGACAATCAGTGGAACTACTTATGACTTTAAAAATAAAGCGACTACCACACAAGATCATGTATGTTCAGTATATTATTGGATGTTGATGACCAGGGGAGTTGCTAGGGTCAGAAGGGATAAGGGGCTTAGCCCCTAAGA